>JAOTOM010001505.1:0-70868 GCA_034440615.1 Ashinkailepas kermadecensis | reverse complement strand
TATCGTCGGGGCCACTGGTTCTTCACCCGATCGCAGCCCGCAGTATTGTGCATTTTTCCTGCATGCTCATCTTCATTTGATATTGGGATGGGGGGCACATGCCTCTAAAAGCATGCAAAACAACACCCCCTGTATATGTATACATTTCCATGAACGCCCCCCTCCCCCCAGCATAAGAAGGTGGCGTCTCTCCGGCCAGGAAAAGGACCCTTCCGGGGAATGCCTGAACCTACTCCCCCACCGACTTTTTCGCAGCCAGAGGTACTCCTCGTAAGGCAAATGCGCCACTCCAAGTACTTTGAAAGTGATGCCACTCCGGACACATGTTTCCTATGACAATATCACTGGATCCCCTGCCTCGACTTATATGTCATTTATCCGATTATCATAGCTCAATCATCAGAATGAGGTTAAATGCAATTCGAAAGTTAACATCGTGAGTACTGTCTATACGACGATTTCGTCAATGTGTTCAGAGTTTGCATGTAATAAATATCAGCGAGGAGGTATCTAGCTGAGAACGATACTTCAGGTAAAAAATGCATCATTCGCCACGATTGAAAGGGGAGGCACTTGCCCTCCCCTCCCCAATGTTGGCTTTGCCCTCCCAATAATTTCAATTTTACATGGGACCCTATGTGGTATGCTCACCAATCCATTTGGGCCCGCTCATTGGCTTCATATATTGTACCCTCTCAATAATTTTCAGAAACCTAAGCCTGTGGTGTGCATAATCTGCGCTCGAATTGTCTTCCATGGAGGGTTCGACATGGATAGTCATTGGGACATTGAATGTGCCGCTTCACAGCATTATTGGAAGATATACTACGCCGCTTCACTTTCAGGTCTTCCCTCACAGCTTATCGGGGTGATTACCACGGGTCAGTGTTCAAGGGCAGGAAATCGCATTTGCGGTCGTCATGTGCCAATTTGCTCTGCAGCTATGAAGGGAGAAAGACGGGCTTATGCTGTTCCTGCCTTGCGTGCCTCAGTCGAACAAACAGCGAACGGGCTACGCTGGACCTCTGTCGACAAGAAACAATTGATCACTTTGGATTTTGGATTGCGGTAACACAGACAGGGGAGGAAAGGCTTACGATGGCAATCAATCCTTTCCTTGTTCTATCCAGGCTGTTGTCAGGTTCCAGAGAACTCTACTAATCCGTACTTAGTCATCTACGGGATCACCATGGCGGTGATAGAAGGGCCAACAGCACTTCTTATGGCCACTTAGGCTGTTGTCAGGCCCTTAAGAACGTCTGCGAGCCGTTGCGAAGGACTACAGGCCATTACGAACGTCTTCGGACCCTTACGAACGCATACGGATCCTTACGAACGTCCACTGGTCCTTGTAAATTTATGCGGGACTACACGATAGACTTCACGAACGTCTATGAGCGCATACAGATGTGTACGGGCCCTCACGAATATCTGCGGACCACTATGAACCTCCACGGGCCTTTACTGATATTTGCGGGCCCTTACGAATGTCTTCGGGCGCTTACAGACACCTATGGGCCCTTATGCATGTTTGCGAGTCATTACAAACGCCTAAGGTTAGCCCTGCATGCATTACAGTTTAGAGTTTTCCCGTCGAAACGTGGCGATAGGTGCAAATTATCATTCTGTTCTCCCCTCGCCCTGCTGAAGCTTGCCTTCTGCACCGCACACCCTGGGACGTCAGATTTGGCATGTGTGTTATCACTTGCTAATGACCCCACTTCACTGATAAGCGCACAGGCGAAGCATCGCTGGGCGGCCGGCCGGCCGGCCTCAAATAGGCCGCCGACTGGAGGACCGACCGACCGGCCGGATCCATTCAGGGGACCGGCTGTGTAGCCATTGTTACCAGCTTGATATCATGAGCAAATTTAAGCAGCATTTTCCTCAGCCTTATCTCAATGTTGTTCACAAAGATTATAAAGAGAAGAAGACCTGGAACGTAGCACAACACTCAAGATTCTTCCATTCAGATCGATATCCATTGTTCCATGTGATCCATTGGTATCCATTTATCCAGTGAAGGAAACACACTACATTTGTTTCCTTCTCCTGAACCATGAATTCAATCCAGCCTAGAACTTTTCCATTAATCCCGTGCTGCTGATGAATGAATTGTGACACTTCGTGTGGAAACCCAAGTGGATGGCCTATAGTTATATGTGGTTGAAAATACGATCAAAACCATGTTAATAACAAGTTTAACCACTAGAAACCGCATAATTACAGGCAACGGGATTGATTAACCGATTTCAAGGGTTGACTCACTAGATGCCGATTGGCAATATGTTTCGTGAAGTCATGGCTGAGTTCTGACTGTGACTGCCGGGAATAACCGGATATAGCGATTGGTTTAATAGGCACAAAACGTGGATGTTTAGGAGTATTTATGGCATTATATTGGGAGAGACTATGTCAGATGATTGCCTGAGCGGCTGTTCTGTCGTTGGTCGGTATATTGGACTGATACCTATTTATAGGTATCAGTCCAATAGGCCATCTATGGTTGATTCCTGACTTAGAACCAGCCAGCTATAATAACAGGAAACTGGCCAACTGGAGGCTGATGTCTCGGGATCTGCATATCAATATCGCTGGCAGGGGAATCAGGGCAGAACGCATTTAACACGGCCAACCTGAATTGAAACCACAACAGGAACGAGAACGGAAATGGCATTTGGTACCAGAATGCCATAATACGTCCATGTGAAATGCACTCAAGCTCTGCCCCAGTGTGCTCTTGCTGTGCCATTAATTTACGCATCAATTTGCGTATAAAATACAGCATAGGTATGTATGCAAAGTGAACATTTGAATTCTTCTTGTTTAAGTAAAGAAACCATGCCACGGATGAAGGAACTTTCTGAGGAAACTTTTCACAACTGTCCCCCAGTTCTATGGTGAAATTTTCCCAAGTTATTCCATTTTTTGCCAAAGTGCTACAGGATTGATGTCGGTGTAATAAGTGGTCGGAATGAACGGTCGGACGTCACTACTATTCCTTGGCTATCGGCGGTGTCATAGGCGGGACCATTCGTGGGATTATCGGCGGGATCATTGGCGGGGCCATCGGCGGGCCATCGGCGGGTCCACCTGCGGGGCCATCGGCGGGACCATCGGTGGGACCATCGGCGGGGCCATCAGGGCTCCCGCTTCGATCGCAGCCCGCAGTTTTATCCTTTTTGCTGCATGCCCATTTCCATTTCATAATGGAGGTGGTGGTGGGGAAAAATTCACTATTGGAGGGGCAAAATTCAGCATTGGGGATGGGCATGCCCCTAAAAAATTGTGCAAAACAACACGTCTGATAGTAGGGCTCCAATCCATTTTTGTTATGGGTCCAGTACACTTGTGCACACACATCCAGCATACTCTACCACCCCGGCTCTTTTTAGGGCTTATTGTTTTTTTGTGCACCGACGTTTTTAAGCTACGTTTTCGAAGACCCCGATGTGTTTATTTAGTGCAGTCATTTTTTTCCTTTTTGGGACCATGCTGCTTTTTGCGGGTCCAGCCTGCTTTTATGGCCCTTATGTGATGGCATGGCCACGGTGTACTTTGAGGGCCCCCTTATTTTTTTTTAGAGCTCCCGGTGTGCTTAATTGGTGCTACAACGCGTGTTTCAAGGTCTTGTCTGTTTTTGCGAGGTTGGTGCCCTTTAGAGGGCCGTTTATATGGCGAGTACCGTCTATATGGCGCTATAGTTCTACCGAGTTTGCATGCAATAAATATCAGTGCGACGTAGAAATGCACCAGGCGTCACGATTGAACAATGCAAGAGTTCTTTGACAGAACATCATTAAGGAAACTACCTGCACAGATAGTTTCGAACATTAACGTGTTCGATCGTCAACAAAACATTGGCACGATATCAAGACATGGCGACCTGCCAGTGGATCCCTGTTGCTGATGTGAGCTGAGCCCCGAGTAGCAGCCCACAATGTATTCTGGGCGCATTATTTTTGGGTTAACTATGGAAAAGTACGATCGTAACAGCGTGGGTGTAGTTAGGATCAGAGCTCCAGATAGCTTTTCAACGACCTGCACCTCAGTTGTCTGGAGTCGTGCGTTGTAATGTATAGACGGTGTATCTGGTTGACTCAGCTGGACGAACTCTGCTGAGCCAGATTTTGTGTAGTTAGAACAGCTGGAATGCACAGCTCATGGGTACAATGTACTCCAGTCGTCGTGCACGTGAGAGTGCCGCCACCAACCCTAGTGCCGCGGGCGCACTGTCGGGGCCGTCGGGTGTGTTAGATAGAAGCATGGTGGACTTGATTACAAAGTGAAACCAGAAAGTGGCAAGATGTTTTTGTGCACCACAACAGGTGGCAGTCAGCTAACTCATCATGTCGAACATAAAGGTACGACCGATCTCTCACCAGCATCATGCAGGCACCAGGATGTAGCTGTGTATGCTTTTGGGAGGGCACTACCTCCCCCCCCCCCACCCCCCCAAAAAAAAAAAAAAAAATATTGGTCTTGCCCTCCCAATAGCTTCAACTTTTAACATGGGACCCTGTGTGCTATGCCCCTCAATCCATTTGGGCCCACCTATTACCTTCGCGTATTGCACGCTCTCAATAATTTTCAGAAACCTAAACCTATGCCTATGGTAGGTGCAATCCGTTCTCAAATTGTCTTCCACGGAGGGTTTGACATGGATAGTCATTGGGAAAATGGACTGTGCCACTTCACAGCACCATTGGAAGGTACGCTGCACCGCTTCACTTTCAGGCGTTCCGTCACAACATATCTAGAGGATGACCGCGGTCCAGTGTTAACGGGCAGTAAGTTGCATCTGCGGTCATCACGTGACAACTTGCTCTGTAGCCGTGAAGGGAGAAATACGGGTGTATGCTGTTCCTGCCTTGCGTGCCTCAGTCGGACACATAGTATTGGCCGTACAGCGAGCTGGCTACGCATGACTCCTGTCGACATGGAACAATTGATCACTATGGATTTTGGACTGCGGTAACACCCAGAGCATGGGTGCAGCCACGGTTTCGAAATTGAGGGGGGGGGAACAAACCAGGGACGCGGGAAGTTTAAACAGGATGGAGTGGTAGCCCCCCCCCAAAAAAAAAAATCCTTGTATTTTAGCCACTTCATTTTCAATTTCTGGTTTTCAGATTTACCATTGTTAAAATGACATTTTGGGGACAAAATGGTCTGCCAAAATTAGCAAGTTTCACTCCTTATCACTGCCTATGAACATCTAGCTTTATGTCGTATGTGTTGAGCCCGTGTTCAAAATCAATGCATAGCAACGCTGAAAGTACGTTAAACGTTGCCCCCTTGTAGCAGGAAAAAAAGAAGAAAATATTCGACGATGGCTTTATTGTAGTAAATATAGGAATACAATAACCTTTCCCATGCTTGATTTCAGTGTACCCGCTGGAATTTTTCAGCCAGAGGCGTCCCTATGAAAGAAAAAGGCACCCTATTGGAAGGAAAGGCACCCCTTCGGGAAGGACCGAGTGCAACCCATCCCCTCGATTTTTTTTTCAGCCAGGGGCGTCCCTCCAGGTGCTTTCGCAGTGGCGCCGCTCCACAGAAATGGCGCCCCTCCAGACAAGTGCCCCCGTGACAATCCCTTGATCCATCCCTGATTACAAGATTGCTCTCTCGCGATTATGAACTCCGGCTGGTTATAAAATAGTGCGCATTCAAGTGTGACTTCTCTTGCAAATTTCACAACTTCCATTGAACCTTTAAGAGGAAAGCAGACAAGTTGAAAAGTTCTATCTTTTATATGTCCGGAACAGCAATGTGAGAGTGTAAATAAAAACCAGCGATGATAGCGCCGTCCGAGCAGGTTGCGACGAGCAGATTACGAGTCACTTATGATATGAGTGCCTCCTATCACAACGGCTGCAAACATAAAGATATTTGATCCTTCTATTCCTATTACACTGAATCATTGTACACACACCGGACCTTCGACACCTTCGAAATTATTTCGATATATGAACATTCTGATAACATACGGCAAGCCACGTCGAATGTCACCCACAACATGCAAATTTAATCCATAGCGAAAACAAAACGTGAGGAATGAAGCATCTAAACTAACCCTTAGCCCTGAGGCTTGACCTGACATGTCCCTGGTTGAAATGTTACTCGAGGGTTGCCCACGGGCTATCTCTTAATAGCAAACATGGGCAGCCTTGTGAGAAAACGAAGAAACTCGGGCGGCTGAAGAAATGATTTCGTCCTTTGACTTTGAAAATCAAGGTGATTTCTGAACAGTTTGCTAGATTACCTCACGGCACGTCCAGTAACACCAATTTGATGAAAATCGAAGACATAGCGACGAGGCGCGAGGACTTCGAGCAATTTAAGCTATCCTTCCATCTTGCGGTTTGACATCGACATGTCCCGACATGAAATGTTACTCGTGGTTCACCACGGGCTATTGCTTGATACCAGATGTGGTAGGTTAGGCCGAAAAAATGCTAGGCGACCGAAGAAATCGGTTTGACTTTTGATCTTTGAAATTAGTTCGATTTCGTAACATTATAACACGGCACAAGGCACGTCGAATGCCACCCACTTGGTGCAAATTGAACCCATAGCGACGAGTCGTGAGGGCTTCGAACAATTCAAACTAGCCTTTGACTTTGAGGTTTGACCTTGACATATCCAGGCTTCAAAATGCTACTCGAGGGTTCACCATGGGCTATCGCTTGATAGTAGATCTGGGTAGGACTGGGCGAAAAAAAGCGAGGCGACCGAAGAAACCAACTTGAATTTTGACCGGTCGAGATTGTTTGGAATCATTAACTTTCTGATACCGCACAACAAACGATGTAGAATGGCATCCATTTCCCGAAATGTGAACCATAGCGACGAAACGCGAAGTCATTGAAGAACTCAATCAAACCTTTGACCTTGACATGTCCCGGTTTGACTCAAGTGTTAACCACTAGCTATCGCTTGATACCAAATTTGGATAGGTTTGAGCGAAAACGGGAAAAATTGAGCCGATCAGCTTCGCCTTTGCCATTGAAAAACAATTCGATTGCTTAGCTTTCTAATACCGTATAACAAGACACGTCGAACGATGGCCATTTGATGGAAATTGGAGCGATAGCAACCGAAGCTCGCGTTCGGTCGATATCGCTTCAATATCGCCATCTAATAAATCAAGCTAACCTTTTGCCTTGAAGTTTTACCTAGACATGTACCGGTTTGAAATGTTACACGATTGTTCACCACAGGCTAACGCTTGATACCAGATTTGGGCAGGTTAGGATGAAAGCGAAAAAAGTGGGAGGCGACCGAAGAACCCGGTTTGCGTTGGACATTTACCTTAAAGTGGTCATGTAAGACCTATGTAGTGGCTTCCAGCGTTCCAAACCGTTCCAGTTCCAGCGTAGTACAAACCGAAGCATTTGTGGTAATTTATTCGAACGATCATAAGCACGTCGCTGAATGCCAATGCCAATACTGACTCCATGGCGAACTCGTCGCTGAATGCGAATACGAATACCCCGTGAACTTGACGTACGTGCTTAAGGCTGCCCATGACTCTCCTCTACGGTCTTGAAGATACCCAAGGATATCCAGAATCACGTTTGTTCAAGATATATCCGGTGTATGTGCAGGGGACTGCAACCTAAGACGTATAAAGCCTTGCAATAATGTAAATTTGTTCCTTCGCAAGGCACAATTTTCCACCCAAGCGAAGTCACAAGATGGCCACGGTTCATGTTATTCAAGAATGGCCTGGAAGCAGAAATTTCAAACGTTTAATGATTTACCACTCGGAGATTTTGTGATTATCTTGCTTATATATTTTTACTTTATAAATTACTAAGCATAATTTTACGGCGATCATGCTCAGGTAGCTGAGGCTTGGGGGACACGAAAGAAATTGAGGGGGACAAATCGCCACTTGTCAGAAGTTGGGGGGGGGGGGGGGACATGTCCCCCCAAACCCCTCCAGTGGTTATGCCCATGACCCAGAGCCCTGGAGGACAGGGGCGTAGGGGTTTAAGACGTCAATGAGTCCTTTCCTTGTTCCACCCAGGCTGTTAGGTCCCTGAGAACGTCTGCGAGCCCGTACTTGGAGATATTTACGACGGAGCCTTCTGCCGAAATGCAACCCGGTAGTTGGTAAAGCCGTCGTCAGGTGAGCTCGTACTTCTGGATCACCATGGCGGGGATAGAAAGGCCAACAGGACTTCTTATGGCTACTGAGGCTATTGTCGGGCCCATAACTTCTACGGGCCGTTACAAAGGTTTGCAGACCCTTGCAAACTTCTTCGGGCCCTTACGAACGTACCTATACGGATCCGTACGAACGTCCACGGGCCCTTATTAACTTCTGCGGGCTCTCATGAATGCCTGCGAGCCCATATGAATATCCACGGGCCCTTACTGATTTCTACGGGCCCTTACTAACGTCTACGGGCGCTTACAAACACCTACGGACCGTTACGACGAACGTTGACTGGTCCCTGCGAGGGTCTAAGGGCTATTGCGCACGTCTACGGGCCTTTCCGAGTGTTGTGAGTCCTGACGAACATGTACGGTCCTTTGCGAGTGTGTACGGACCATTACGATGGTCTACGGGCCATCAGAAGCGATTACTTACCTGCCGACTACTGAATCTACGTATTGTCCAATGCATTTTTGACATGCTGCATCTAGATGTTTGCTGAGTCGGTATGCTTTCCTGGTTGATGACGGTGCCATGCTTGCATACAACTTGAGGTGGGAGCGGATCGGACGATCCGGTCCACCCATGAAGATTTGAACGAAGTAAAATTGAAAACTACTTTCTTTCGAAAGCATAACGGTGCCTTTTGAAATAAAGTGGCCAAATTCCGAGGAGATTACACATTTGGTGTAGTCGTGGTATTCTTTGCAAAATCCGCCCCCTCCTTGGACAATTTCTGGTGACGTTCCTGCTTACAATGGTAGTATTTCCAAGTTCTTCACTTGCTTGATTACTTCAGATTGATTGCCAAATTGATTGGTTTGTTGATTACATTTCACCTGATTGATTACCAAACAGGCTGTTGGCTTACTTGTTAGATTGCATAGAAGACCTACCGAGTGGCTCTGCACGTTCTGTCCGGGTCCCCCATCCGTCGGTCCAAGGGCCCTTTTTGACTGCCAGAGGTCCTCTCTGACAACTAGCCCCCCCCCCCCCCACCCTCGTCGTCACAGACGACTCTACACGTTCGTCAAGCCAAAGGCCATCAATATATTCCTGAGAGCTTCTCCGTTGACTCGGGGTCTCTTCATCGACCCCTTTCCGTCCGAAACCCTTTCCGTTAGCACGGGGCCCCTTTCGTCGGTCCAGGGGCCATACACGTCGGCTCAGGGGGCCTTATCGGCTCCCTGCACCGACTCCTTGAGGGGCCCGCGAGGGTACCTCAATCGTTGCATATCAGTGAAAGTGCATTGGGCTGGTAGCACGAGTTTTCTATAATCTTAAGCAGTGTAAACAATGTATTTCAATATATCGCTATATTTGTGGTTACGTAGATTGGTGATGTCTTAAGTTAGAACGAAACGTATCGCAGTGCACGACTATAATCGGTGATATGTTTTATCTACTGAATGAAGAAGCTTCTGATCCAGATACTTTTTCATCATCTTCAATACGGCGAGCGAAACATTCCGCACGAGACGACCATGACACGCAGACTGAACTGAAACCTATTGGTCTTATAGGTAAGGTTGGGCAACGATAATATACTTCCTCACGCGGAGTTTCGATGCGAAAACTCAGTGACCGCAATGTATGAATAATCTATTTTTATAAGAGTATTTAGGCATGAAAAATTGTTGCCTGCAAGAAGGCAAGGTGCTATTTGACTGAACAATTGCACAATGATTATGGATATGTTGAAACTTTTCATGCATATATATATATATATATATATATATTTATATATATATATAAATATATATATATATATATATATATATATATATATATATATATATATATATATATATATATATATATATATATATATATATATATATATATATATATATATATATATATATATATATATATATATATATATATATATATATATATATATATATATATATATATATATATATATATATATATATATATATATATATATATATATATATATATATATATATATATATATATATATATATATATGAGTATATATATATATATATAACCGTGATACATGTGCAATGGTAAATTTTGATTTATATTTGATGCGCAAGTCTATGCATCATCGCAACGGAATTCAGAGATAATTTTACCATTTTATTCAGCCAAGGTATGCATAATCAGCAGTATTTCTTAGGAAATGCATTGGCATATTCTGATCCTATATTTTATTTCCTGTTGCATAGACATATATATTTTATTTCGACAAATGTTTTGTGACAAACACATGCTTGTCGCTCTGCAGGCAGTAAACTCCAGAGATCTCTTGTCAAAACGTGGCGCGAGGTACACATTATTTCGCCACCGCACCACCGCCAATTTCCCAGAGGTACTTAGTTTGCCAAAGCAGCATACGACGAAAGATGAGTGTCCCTGTCTCAGGGTGTCCCATCTGCTACACGAAGATACGGAAACCAAAACTTCCATCTGATTGGCACATGCTGTCTAAGTGACGCCGCACTGAAAACATGCTACCGTTGTAAAAATAAACTCGTGTTTTGTGTCAAAATTACGCTTGGTGACCTACCTCAGCATATGGGCACTGCTGTACCTTGCGGCTCTTCAACAAGGTTCACAATGAAGTGCGCATGCAAAGTTAATCTTACATAGATAACGGTCACCCGGTGTTGTAGTAGTCAAGTAGGAAAGCGAAAAATGCAACATGAACCCGGTAGTCATGTTTGAAATTTGCGTAAGTACGGCAAAGACAAATGGAGCACGGTTTGCGTTCAGCGTTGTCATTGGACGCATTGCAGGTATAGTATGAGAACTTATGAACGTGAATGTATAATATATGAATAGTTCCATGTGTCCACCAAGATGAAAGAGCCAGATGAACTACAACATAATCACATTTTCTTTCCTTCATCCGCCATTCATTCCACAACATATCGAGCATTATCACAGTATCATCAGTCACAATCTTGATATGGCCGATGTCCTTGAAACATAAAATGTTCGGCATAGTCGCTTATGTTGCTTCATTCTTGCTTGCTGCTTTAGTATGCATGAAAACAAGTGTTATAATATCTGCCTTGCGGCTGGGAACTTGCTTTCTCCAATGGCTTGGAACGATTGACCAATTAAGCAAATGTCAGTCGATGGACATCAAGTCAGTGGGCCTTCATGACTGTACTTTAGCATTTGGGGAACAAGTTGTATTTCCTAACGCTTTACCACTACGTGCAGTCATCTGCCTTTTCCCTTTTGCTGGTAGACTTGTAGTTGGAGGGGATATACCACTTCGAATTCTTTACAGGATGGTCATTCATGAAGCTGAAGAGAGAATGAAAACGCTACACTGGTATCCGCACTACAATGCATAACAACCTTTTCGACTCACCGTACCGACTTTAATCACGAACGGCGTCGGCTGGCGCCAACCATTGTTGCGCCCGGAGCCTGGTCATAGAGGAATTAAACTTGCAAGGATCCTTTACTATTAATCTCCTCATCTCAAATTCTCATTGACGAGATCATTTAGTAATTTGTTCACCTTTGATTGTCTACTGGCCTACCCTACATACATATTAAGAACATTTATTTGAAGTGTCGTGCGTCCATTCCGATTTTACAGGTTCGTACTTTGGCTGAAACTAATTGAATCACTTGCAGGCGGAACCAGAAGGCGTTGGTTATTGGTTTTACGACACGTCGACCGTTGAGTCATGTAGCGTCGTCAATCTCTCACGCCGATTGGTCGCGGGCGAAGAGTAGCGACAGGTGAGACTCGAACCCACAACCTTTCGATTGTGAGACGAGCATCTTACCCCTAGACCACTCGTTCCCCCCAGAAGGCGTTGAAGGACAGCTCCAACCAGTACACCTGTCGGATGACGAGCAACAGGAGTTAAGTTGGTGCGGGATGGGATAGCAATCCGGTCATATACGAATCCGGTCATATGGTATATGCTGGAACTGAAGAGACGATAAGCTGGCCTTTGTGGATGTGTGTCGATGGAGCGATGGACGGGGGAAGTGCATCCAGAATATCCGTGAATGTGAACTACACGCATATGACGTTGCTTGCATGAGCAGCATTGGACTAACAACTCTTTAGTCACCTGTTATCCAAAGTGAGTGCGTGAGTGAGTGAGTGCGTGAGTGAGTGCGTGCGTGCATGAGTGCATGAGTGAGTGCGTGCGTGCGTGCATGAGAGTGCGTGAGTGCGTGCGTGGGGTGCATGAGTGCGTGAGTGCAGTGAGTGAGTGCGTGAGTGAGTGAGTGAATGAAGAGAGAGAGAGTGAGAAGAGAGAGAGAGAGAGAGAGAGACAGAGACAGAGACAGAGACAGAGACAGAGACAGAGACAGAGACAGAGACAGAGACAGAGACAGAGACAGAGACAGAGACAGAGAACAGAGACAGAGACAGAGACAGAGACAGAGACAGAGACAGAGACAGAGACAGAGACAGAGACAGAGACAGAGACAGAGACAGAGACAGAGACAGAGACAGAGACAGAGACAGAGACAGAGAACAGAGACAGAGACAGAGACAGAGACAGAGACAGAGACAGAGACAGAGACAGAGACAGAGACAGAGACAGAGACAGAGACAGAGACAGAGACAGAGACAGAGACAGAGACAGAGACAGAGACAGAGACAGAGACAGAGACAGAGACAGAGACAGAGAGAGAGAGAGAGAGAGAGAGAGAGAGAAGAGAGAGAGAGAGAGAGAGAGAGAGAGAGAGAGAGAGAGAGAGAGAGAGAGAGAGAGAGAGAGAGAGAGAGAGAGAGAGAGAGAGAGAGAGAGAGAGAGAGAGAGAGAGATAAAGAAAGAAGAGAGACAAATGAGACAGACAGACTGAGCAGGACAGGAGAGGAAGATTGACGGACAAATAGAGATATTGATAGATAAGGAAGGACGGGGCAAGAAATCGCGATATAGTGCGAGAGCTGAGAGGGACAACTAGAAATATGGTCGAGACTGTTGTGGAATGAGGATGCAGTAATATTTGTACGATTCGCAAAACTAGTCACGCATGCACTAACACAAAGGCGCAATACGACCGCATAGACTGCAAGCGAGGGACGAAATTCGCTTGATCTGACCAGTCCTACATATATAATTATCCAGTTTAAGCATACTTTGGGCAATATTATAGCCGAAAGAATGCTGGACATTATTTGGTTGTAGTTATCTGGCCACATGTACTGTATGATTGCCACTGGACGGTATACCAACTGAAAACTTCTCGAAATGCCGACGTATAATTTGACCGAGAAGTTAAACCATTGACATCCGGAAGTCATGTTGGACACCATTGAACGTTGCCCAGCCTGCCTCGGCCTCCCGAAGGCAGCATCCCTCGGATGGTGTTGTGCGAGAATCTTTGACTGGAGAAAGCCGACATGGAAAGCGCAACCTGTATCTTCAATCAAGGGGGAATCCAGGCATTGTCATGGGAGGGGAGCGCTTCTGGCTGAAAATGCGAGGGGAGGGGGCACGTGGGCCTTCCAGGAGGGCTCCTTTTTCTCTCGAAGGGAAGACCCTGGCTGAAAAATTCGATGGGTGAGGAGGGCGCGCCTATGCACTTCAAAGGGGTGCCTTGTCGCTTCAGGGCACTTTTCACATAACAAATGGAGGGGGATGCACTCGAGCTTTCCAAGAGCGGCATTTTTTCCCGACCAGGGGGGGGGACCTTCTCATAGGGGTGAGGGGCACATGCCCCATCGTGCCACTTGTATCCGCTCCAGTTTCAACATATACCTGTTAATATCTATAACATCTATACTTGTCGGTATAGATATTCAACATATGCCTTCAATAACATATAACTATGGCAATAGGCTCTTGAAGTTCATTTAGATTTGTCAAGAGTAATTTATACCAGAATGAAGCCACGCACACACGCGATTATATGTAGTTCGACCACCAGCAATAAGATGAATACATTGTTAGCAATACATTGCTAACCAGCGAAGCAGCACCCGTAATACATTGTTCTGTAGATGATGGATCAATTGCAAAGCGTTCGTTGACGATTTACAGGCTTTACTCCACGGTCCCACGCTAGCATGCTTCACTCGTTATGCCGGCGTCAGCAAGGCGTTGTGCTGATAACATTGGTTTAGATGGGCACTTTTGGTTTTGCGCTTGTTGATCGAATGCTTTTTTCAGTGATGTGCGGTGTGCCTTAGGGCATGGTCGAGAACCGTCCGAAGAGGAGTGATTTTGCCCTGCTTCCACGGAGCAGGATGTGTGGATTGCATTACGACGGTGTTCATCGCAGGCCGCGGACATGCGAGGTGCCATTTTTGCCGGGGAACATTTGAAGACCGGCCCCGGGAGCTGTACTTTTAAAGTTGTAGACGTTGCCGAAATAAAAGCTTTCCGAACTTCATGCTACTGATTTTTATTACAAACCAGCGTGGGCACGGACAGAACAGACACGCGCGACATCGAGGTCAATGGGCGCTGTATGACCGAAGCAGTCGATGTGCCCCTAAGCCCAAAAAAACAACCGACGTTAAGGTCAAGAATGCCACGCAACAGAGGTCGATTGGTTGGTTGGTTGTGGCTTTACGACGCAATCAGCAGCTGAGGCCATATGGCGTCACTTGCCTCTCACCCTGGCAGGAAGGGCGCTCACCGCGGGGAATCGAACTCCTACCTCTGGCATGCCAGACGCTCAGCTTAACCACCGAGCTGCTGGCGCCATCTGCAACAGAGGTGCACCGGCCAACTGCCGGGGAATGCAACCAGCCGTCGGTCACGCGACAGGCATCACAACCAGCATAGCCGCCGTCCGCACGATCACATCCAACACACTTCCTTCTTTTGCTGGATTGGCCTTCGTTAGGTTCCGTCGGGAGATCGATGTCTGTGGGCATCAGCATAGTGAGAGTTGTGAAGACTTCGCAACACAAATGCGCATTCACACCTTCCGCTCAGAAACGCCCAACCATATAATTTGTCAAAGGTACTCGACCATGGACCACTGGTCGCCGTGCCACGTAGTTCTGATTTAGTAACAGCGACTTTAATTCGTGCTCTGAACACTTTGACACGCGTACTGACCTAACGAGCACCGTGTGAACGGCAATACAAGGTCAAAACGAGCATATTAATATAGCTACCAAAACCAGGCTAACTATAGACCGAACTCACACCGTGCCATCACTGCTAATCAAGATGACGCTCTTGCTGGATAAACTCAGATTGCCGAAAAACATTATTGTACAAAACACAGGGCCACCCTGACTGAACTCATTGAAATTTCGGATGAATTCGCGGATTGAACTTTCGCCAATACGTCGAACAGAGGAAAAACCTCACCCCACCGGGCGAAGTCATCGCAACACACAGAAGGATGTTTGTTGCCTCCTGCGGTGGTCGACAGGTCAGTTAGTAAATCTACTGAGTCTCCTACGGCTCGTCGGGTTGAAGCTCGCCCAGCTGAACATGTAGAGCACCATGCGCGCTCGAGGGCAAGGTATCTGAGTTACGTGAATCGCATCATACAGACACAGACAGGCATACAGGCAGATCACACATTTTAAATGTGATGTTTTTTCGCTGTGCATAGGATGCATGAGCAGCGGCTCTGGTTGTTACCCCGCCCAGCGCACTGCACCACTTGCTCCAGAGCAACGACGTGACACGCTAACCTTTACACCGCCAGACACACTCATAGTTGATAGGTCAAATGATAAAACTAAGTTGCTTGATCTCACAGGCCAAGCTATTCCAAATGTGTCTGAAATGTTTAGCAAAGAGCCCAATTTCGCCCTCATTCGTAGCATTAATCGGCATGTCATAAGGCAGGTAGAAATAGGTTTGGAAAGGGGAGCCTTTGCACTACGTTGGAAGAAGGAAATGAACAATAAGCGTGGTCAACAACAGCACTCACAACCAGCAATGACCGATACATCTGCCACACAAAGCACCCACCACCAACAGTCCCACACTGACACTACACAGACAGCCCATCACACAGTACCACATTTAGCGCCCAGATTCAGTGATACTACTACAAGGATGGCACCACAAACTAGTATTGCTATTTATTAGTCAGCACTTAGATCATTAAAACGGAAAGTCATCAGCATTTTCAAAAACCATCGTACCAGTCAATCGTACCAGTCAAACCACTCACAAGACGAACTAACGGCTCTCAAAACGTTGCGCAAAGATCCCAACGTCATCGTAAAACGCTCGGATAAATGAAAAGGTTTTGTTCTCATGACACGGGAATCCTATATAGAAAAGGCTTCGAAAATCATCTTAGAATATGAACACATAGGGACGAACCCGACTAAACGTTTGGAAGCGACTATCAAGAAAATGATTATCGAAAGAATGCAGGAAAGATCCCATGCAAAATTGTCATAGCTATCAAACCAAATTCCTCCCGCACAGCAGAACTCTATGGCCTCCCTAAAACCCACAAACCTGACGTGCCCTCAGACCTACAGTTTCGGCATGTGGCGACCCTTTGGACAAACAAACTTGGTTCCTAGAGAAACTCGTTTCCCAGCTTTTCATCTTTGTACCAGTCCATCTAAAAGACACAGTAGATTATCTTACTGAAGTTCGCGAACAGTTCCGCATCAGCAGACATGAACCGCTTCCATCCCAGGCTAAAATTTACCATAGAGAGAAGCGATCAGTCTACCAACAGCCAAATTTCCTTTCTCGACACTAACGGTCAACAGTGACCTGACCAATACAACATAACTTTTCATTAAACCGATGGCAGCTCCTATTATCCTCCCATACAAATGGGCTCACCCTATCCAAACTAAAAGTTCCGTTATGTATGTTCAATTGCTGAGAGCAATGCGTCTAGGTTCTGATAAGGCCGCGCCCCAAAAAAGAGATCGACAAAATCCAATGTCTTTTCCTATCCAATGGCTATCCTCATAGCATGATACAGAATAACACAATTTCGAGTATTGACACACAATGCTAAATGCAGACGTCGCGCGACAAGTCAATACACCCACGATACAAACGCATCCAGCTCACATGGATCCGCAGACACCACATAAATTAGTTTGGCATTTATCGACGATTCTCTGACAAAAAAAAGATAGCCACAGCCATCGCTAGGTCCACACTCAATGCGCGTAGCCTGGAAAAGCGCAAAAACACTTTCGGAGACATTTACTAAATCTGCCCTCGACCCTCCACCATGCCTTGCAGGCAATAGAGCGTGCCAATGCTGTTTGGCCTGTCTCAAAGACAGATGTTACACCAAAAATGTGGTGTACAAAATTAAGTGCGAGCTTTGCGCCTAAGGGACAGCACTCATAACTTATATTGTGGAAACAGCACGCATGGTTAGGGACAGATACATGGAACACATCAGATATGCAAAGAACAAAACGAAAAACACCCCTTTTGGAGAGCATTTCCCCATAAATCACCCCGAAAACACCATGACTCCAACAACGCTCAGCAGCACAATCTTGCGGATTTGAAGACATGACAGAACTAAAAATTGCAGAATCCATTGAAACCAGGAACAAAAAGTCTCCCCTAAACACAATGCTTCATGGACCCTCATAAAACCAGTTCCCTATACAATACGATACTGTACAGACACCACCTGCACTCGCCGACTTATTCGCTCCGTAATCACCCATCGGCACAAACACCCACATACCTTTCATCCGCACACGCGAACACTTGGAGAGCATTGACGTATCATGGATATGTGTGCATAGATGTATAGGGTAGATGTATAGAAAGGGTGTCTAGCGAAGCGACGAATATTATTACTCTTATCTCTCTCTCGTTATTCTCGTATCATACGTACTTGTTACAATGCCCATTTAAATATGGTCGATACTGGGACTTAGATGATGATTTCGTCAATATTGGTAGATGACCTGATATATATATATATATATATATATATATATATATATATATATATATATATATATATATATATATATATATATATAAATTATATATATATATATATATATATATATATATATATATATATATATATATATATATATATATATATCTATATAATATATCTATATATATAGCATCTGTGTAAAATCATGTGCATAAAATGTTACCTGCGTATTTATTCAGTCTCTGAAGAAGGGACATGCTCGAAATATAAATATAATGACAGATTTGTGATCCTATCTTACTTCATATGAGCACTTGGTTACTTTGTATAATCGTCTTTAATTCGACAATACTCAGTACAGCTTTCCGCAACATTGTTGATGTGTGAACATAATGAATAAATAACCATGATTGGTTGGTTGGTTATTGGTTTTACGACACGTCGACCGTTGAGGCATACTAATCAAACTTATAATTGTAGCTCTATTTTTCTGCATTTAATTTTGCTGAACTTGCATCAGAAATATTGTGTGACAATTATTTATTAGCATATACAGTGGCTATATGCTATCATTCTAAGTATTTCTATTATGCTTGAGGAACATCTTCCAGCTCCTGTTGCTTGCCTGTCAATCTGATGACTTTATTATTATCTAATGTAGGGGACTGGCATACCTGCAGATACAGGCTCTCCTTGATAGGCTGCAGGACTCATTCTTGGGTGATGTGAAACTTGAGAATATGGGAAGCCAACCAGATGAGAGAAACAGGTAAGAGCATATCAAGCCCCATGCACTTGATCACCCATAGTACATGCCTTGATCTAATAGCACACATGATTGCGACTAATACATCATAGGTGTTTCTGAAATGGTTGGGATGGCATGACACATGAAGGACTCGAGTGGATTGAGTGGCATACCACATTGTGTTCCATGCTAAATGTGGTGATTATTAGGACAGAGTAAACATTTGGAGGGGGCATGTTCCCTCCGAAAAGCATACAAAGTTACACAACCAATAGTCATGCATAACACACACATGACTCACCTATATCTATCCCACTTCATCTACCCAATTTTCCATCTCCCCATTACACATCAGGAATTTATCCACCCTACTTTTAAACACATTCAAAGGAAGACTCACATCACCATGCATACCATTCCATTGATCAACTACTCTTGACTGAAAACATGTTAACATTTAACTGTCTTACACTTACTTCACTTTAGTATTTGCTTAATACATGAAACAATTTGAAACAATCATGATTATGTGGTAAAACACCAACTTTTTTTTACATGAATACAGTTGTCATAATTCAAATAAATGCAGACAATGCTATTTGTTGAATTCAAATTCCTCAAATGAACAATGCATCCAGGCAAGAGGTATAGAGAAGACAGATTCCTGTGATTAACTCAGTTTGGTGGTTATCTACATAAATATTTATATTATGATATGGCTGTGGACACACACCATACATATTGTATATAACCCCAGAAGTTAAACATCATACATATGGTGTTCAACCCAACAGGTTATACACCAAACACACCAGACTCCGGTTCTTAGCATTCTGTTCCAAACAATGGAAGCAGTCAGCTAGATCCTGGGCCACTACCAACCATTGAGTGACATCACTGATGGTCGGATGTTATGCAACATTATATACTTATACAAATACATCATGGCATATATATGACTACAGTCACATAAATAATCTCACGATTGCATCCCAAAACCCTGACCTTGACCAGGTGGCAAAGGCACGTCTCTGTGAAGGCTGTGTGCATCCCTAGCCCCACATAGCAGTTTTATTTAGCCAGTCACTTTTCCAAATGGAAAATATTCTGGCATGTGGGAAGCTCGATTGCACCCAAGGTCTCACTCAAAAATATTCTGCACCCCTGTAATGCCACCCAGTCAGTGAACCTGCCATCATGCATGCCTACCGATGACTACTGACATGATTTCAGAGCATCGTTAGCTCAGTGGTTAAGCTGAGCATCTGGAGAGCCAGAGGTACGGGGTTTAATTTCCCGCGGCATCCAACCTTCCTGCCAGGGTGAGAGGCAGGCGACACCATATGGCCTGAGCTGCTGAGTTTGTCATAAAGTCACAACCACCACCACTGCATGCCTACTGAGTCTGTGTTCATGCCCTACATTGTTTCAGATGATTAGGAATCAAAAGTATTTTATAGTAAGCATAGATGGTGCCAGCTCATTGCTGATGGTGCATCCAATGCTGTCTTCAAGGCCTAGAAAATAGAGTATTTGGCTAATACATTGACATGTTGGAAAACACAATCATAATTATATACTGCAACATTGCATTTTTTTAAAAACATGAATACAGTCATCATAATTCAAATAAATGCAGGTATATTCTTCATTGGTTTCCTTGAATGAACACTGCATCCAGACTAGATGTATGAAGGACATATTACTGTGATGAACACAGTTTGGTGGTAACCTACTTAAATAATTATATTACAATATTACTAGTTTACAAATACATGCATCCCACTGCAAAACTAACAAGAAAAGAATGTCATTACAGATGGCTATGCCAATTGCAACTTCATTATGACACATGTCTACCACTACGCAGCACAACAAATGCATGTATCGCAGTGTGTGAGAAAACATAGTTGAGACCAAGGTAGTATATGGAGGTAAAATCATAAGCATTTATGCATCCTTCTGTGCAGGTTGCCTTATGACAAGCACGATACGTCACCCGCTCGCTCCGTCATTACACATGGATATGGGCCACTTTCTGAACACCGAATTGACATCCCTCCATGCAGGGTATTGGTTAGGTTTCTATTTTTAATTTATATTATTTTCAGAAAATAAATTCCTTCACACTTGTCTAATTTTATTTTTGGAGTATTTTTTCTCCAAAGGTAGGCTAGGCTAGGTCATGCTAGGTTATGCTGGATTTTTTTTTAAAACATGTCTTTTTATGCTATGATACCTAACTCAGCCTCTTTTTGGCATTATTTTGCTCACAACATGAAAAGTAAGCATTTGCACAGAAAACAAGTGGTCTGGTCCCATCATCTTAATCACCTTCAGAAACATGGCATTCTGAAGAAAAATGTATTAAAAAACCACCTTTTAAGACAAATTTCCCAGTGATGCCCTGAACAGAACATCATTAAGCTAACATCAGCTAATCCTTTCACGATTTTAAACATCACAAACAAGAATGACTCCGTAGTCTTTAATCACTTATACCTGATTAATTGCAGATATAATGCGATAAGCCACTCCATATTCATGATCGTAAACAATCATTAATTTCCAAAAGCGTGTCAACACCTTGGTCCGGTTCAAAAGTCCCGACTCGATGATCGCTTACGATCTTACCTTCTTCACTCACATTTTTTACTTTGCTTCCAGGCAATATTGAACCTCCCTTACAGGATGAAAACGCCAGCCACCCCATCCCCTGAAACCGCAACAGTTCAAACACGTTCAACTAGTTGTTTCACCACCTTACACTGTATCTATTGGAAGGTCCTGCCATCTGTTGATACAGAGAAAAGCTTCCGTTACTGCCTTGAGCATACTTTCAATAAAGGCGGCAATTATTCCGCCTTGTTGAGAGCACGCCAACTATTGTTGAACTTCTTGATATTTGGATCTTGGACGTTGCGGTTTTGGACCTTCGGTCTTTGGACTTTTACGATCCTTGGATGTTCGGTTTTTGGACTTTATTTACTTTGGACCTTCGGGGTTTGGACGTTATGATTCCTGGACTTTGCGTTCTTGGACTTTTTGTAATTGGACTTTTCGTCTTTGGATGTTAGTTTTTTGGATGTTTCGATACGGACCCAACGATAACAGGTTGAGGGTTGTTGTATACTATCATCCTATGAACTGAAGAAATTCTGCACCAAACTTAAGAGCATGTTCAATAACCTAGGAATCCAAACAATATTCATCAGCCTCATATTTCAATTTCCCATACCAACAATCAGAAACACCGGGTCTATATCAGAACCTCTAATGCCCCAAACCGATAATGCTTCAGAACCTATAATACTCAAATATAATGTTATAATATAATGCTTCAGAGGACCTAAATCGTCGTCTTAGGGGAATGTTCAATACCTATAACACTCAAAACCTATAATTCCTCAAACCACATAATGCTCGGAATATATAGTTGTTCAGAACATATAATACCCAAATCCTATAATGCTTCAAAGCCTCTAATACTACGTCCTTTGGGAACATTCAAAACATATAATGCTCAAAACCTATAATGCTTCGAAACCTATAATGCTCAATTCCTATAATGCTTCGTTTCAACTAATATTCAGAAAGCATAACTCTGGAAACAGCTAGTGCTTCAAAACCGCTAAAGCTCAAAGCCTATAATGCACAGAATCTATAATGCTCGGAGCCCATAATGCTCAAAACCTCTAATATCAGCTGACAACTGCATGCTATTATCGCCCTTATCAGTTTACTTCACATCTCCACCGTACTCTACCAATACTCGCGCCAGGTACAGGGTTGTAATACAGGTCCTTCAAGACGGAAATCGGTGGAAGGTGAACTTGTGGGCCAATCACTAGTCGGAATTTCAGAGGAATGCAATCTACTGAGATGAAAAGTATCTTTCTAGGCAGTTAGGTGCTTTGAGAATGCAAGCGTCATCCTGGGTCAGCCCGTGCTCTCATCTCGGGGACATTTCGGATTTGAGATGGAACCTCACTAGTTCACTTTAGCACTGGGGGTCATGTTCTTCTGTCACGGGCACCTTCAAATCGAAAGATCATCCCAGCCCTCTCTGACCATCAGGCACCCTGTTTATTCCTCAAACCAGTGACTCAGCTTAGAAATCACCGACAAGTAATTTAATTCAGCGAGCATTCTCTCCAATATCCTGCTATTCACCAGCCAAATGCATGAACGCGGCCAACGCGGCGAGCAATTCATGTCCTACACTCACATGTGTCGCCGCTCTGGCGGATGCACCTGGAAGCTTTCGTGCTGTGTCTCCCATTGGTAGACTACGGTGGAGGCGTGGAGTGAGCCGTACGACCGATTATAGCATGCGGTCGTCAGCTGATATTATAGGTTTTGAGCATTATAGGCTACGAGCATTATAGATTCTGTGCATTATAGGCTTTGAGCTTTAGCGGTTTTGAAGCACTAGCTGTTTCCAGAGTTATGCTTTCTGAATATTAGTTGAAACGAAGCATTATATGAATTGAGCATTATAGGTTTCGAAGCATTATAGGTTTTGCGCATTATATGTTTTGAATGTTCCCACAGGACGTAGTATTAGGGGCATTGAAGCATTATCTGATTCGGGTATTATATGTTCTGAACAATTATATGTTCCGAGCATTATGTGGTTTGAGGCATTATAGGTTTTTAGTGTTAGAGGTATTGAACATTCCCCCAAGACGACGATTTAGGTCCTCTGAAGCATTATAGGTTTTAAGTATTATAGGTTCTGAAGCAGTATCGGTTTTGGGTATTAGAGGTTCTGATGGGTCTATATCAGAACCTCTAATACTCGAAACTGATAATGCTTCAGAACCTATAATACTCAAAACCTATAATGCTTCAGAGCCTCTAAATTGTCGTCTTGGGGAAATTTTCAATACCTATAATACTCAAAACCTATAATGGCTCAAACCATATAATGCTTGGAACGTATAGTTGTTCAGTATATCTAATATCCAAATGCTATGATGCTTCAAAGCCTCTAATACTACGTCCTGGGGATGTTTCAAAACATATAATGTTCAAAACCTATAATGCTTCAAAACCTATAATGCTTCAAAACCTATAATGCTCAATTCCTATAATGCTTCGTTTCAACTAATATTGAGAAAGTATAACTCTCGAAGCAATTAATGCTTCAAAACCACTAATGCTCAAAGCCTATAATGCGCAGAATCTATAATGCTCAGAGCCTATAATGCTCAAAGCCTATAATATCAGCTGACGCTGCATGCCATAATCGACCGTACGGTTCACTCCACGTCTCCACCGTAGTCTACCAATGGGAGACACCGTGCGAAAGCTTCCAGGTGCATCCACCAGAGCGGCGACACATGTGAGTTTAGGACATGGATTGCTCACCGCATTGGCCGCGTTCATGCATTTGGCTCGTGAAGAGCGTGAGATTCGAGTGGATGTTCCCGGAATTGAATTACTTGTCGGTTATTTCTAAGCTGAGTCCCTGGTTTTACGAATAGGTAATTTCAGTGTCTAGGCAGACCACACCAGGGGCGGATCCAGTTTTATACGGGCAGGGGCCGATTACTCCGCCTTGTCCGCGGCCGGGCTGAAGGAGAAAAGATCGCACGCTCGTGGTGCTCCCTTGCATGGAATAGGTATGCTCACGCTGAAGACCAATAATCAGTGGCGTCGCCACGAAGTTCTTCCAGTGGGGGAAAGGATAAAAAGTAGTCTCAGAACATTATTGGCTATATATGCTCCTCGACCGAGATGAAAGGCGTATTTCTAAGCAGTTAGGTGCTTTGGAATGCAGGCGTCCTCCTGGGTCATCCCGTGCTCTCATCTCGGGGGCATTGCAGATCTGAGATGGATCTTCACTAGTTCACTTTAGCTCTTAGGGGTCTTGTTCTTCCGTCAAAGCACTTTGAAATTCAAAGATCATCTCAGCCCTCTCTGACCCTCAGGTACCCTGTTTATTCCTCAGCTGTTAGGGGCACATTCCAGCTGAGATTGCTCTTTCCAGCTGGCATAGGCATTCCACAGGGACTCGGACACATGAAACAGCACCCCTGAACAGGGGTGCTGTTTTATGTATTTTGCTATTTTGAAAGGTCTCTGTTTCATATTTGTATCGTCAAAACCCCCTTAAGATACTCCTGGCTGTATCACTGCCTGATTACGCCACTGAAACGTACCATGAGCATTTCTGAACAAATGTGGGCATCCTCCAAATCCATCTCCCCCCGCCGACACAAATTCTAGGTACGCCATTGGTCTTCAGCGTAAGCATGCCTATTCCATGCAAGGGAGCACCACAAGCGCGCGATCTCCTCTCCTTCAGCCCGGCCACGGTCAAGGCGGAGTAATCGGCCCCTGCCCCTATACAACTGGATCCGCTCCCGGTGTGGTCTGCCTAGACACTGAAATTGCTTATTCGTACATCCAGTGACTCAGCTTAGAAATCACCGACAAGTAATTCAATTCAGGGAGCATCCACTCCAATATCCCGCTCTTCACGAGCCAAATGCATGAACGCGGCCAATGTGGCGAGCAATCCATGTCCTACACTCACATGTGTCGCCGCTCTGGCGGATGCACCTGGAAGCTTTCACGCGGTGTCTCCCTTTGGTAGACTACGGTGGAGACGTGGAGTGAACCGTACGGTCGATTATGGCATGCAGTCGTCAGCTGATATTATAGGTTTTGAGCATTATAGGCTCTGTGCGTTATAGATTCTGTGCATTATAGGCTTTGAGCATTAGTGGTTTTGAAGCATTAAATGCTTCGAGAGTTATACTTTCTGAATATTAGTTGAAACGAAGCATTATAGGAATTGAGCATTATAGGTTTTGAGCATTATATGTTTTGAAACATCCCATAGGACGTAGTATTAGAGGCTTTGAAGCATTATAGCATTTGGATATTAGATATTCTGAACAACCATGCGTTCCAAGCATTATATGGTTTGAGCCATTATAGGTTTTGAGTATTATAGGTATTGAACATTCCCCCAAGACGACGATTTAGAGGCTCTGAAGCACTATAGGTTTTGAGTATTATAGGTTCTGAAGCATTATCGGTTTTGAGTATTAGAGGTTCTGATATGTCCCCGTTCTGATATGCCCCCGATGTGTTGCGTGGGCGCACGATTCGTCTAAGCACGTGTTTGCGGTATGTAGCTCTTGGTTGGTTGTTTGTTTTTACGACATGTCGACCGTTGAGTCATGGGGTCTGTTCCCGTCGCTCCACTAACCTCCACAAACCTCCACTGGTCGTTCCCGTCGCAATTCCAGTGGAGATTTTTCCTCCACCAACCTCCACCAGTGGAGCAAAAGCTCCACCAGCCAAGAAGCAGGGTCCAATCGTGATTTTTCAGTTGAGCTCAATCATAGCGCACTTGCGCCATATATTTGCGCGTAAACAACGTCCTCCATCATACAAATCTCATCTGCATGCATCAACTGAATTCCAGGATCATCCTTCGCAAAGCAAATGTGAAATTACTACAACAATGAATAGTAAGCGAAGTAACAGATGCAGACCACAGATGCATACGTCATTCGGCCTAAGGGAAGATGTTACTTACCGGCCGGATCCGCCGCAATTACCGTGCCCAGAAGTGCCGCCGTTCTCCCGGCGCCGACTAAAATCCTACTCGAGCCCAGGGCCTTGCTCGGGCGCGATCGACGAGGGCGGGCAAGTTGAGATGAGGAAGTCAGCATCGGGTAGAGAAGCGCCTCGGGGCCGTGGGAGCCCGGCGGGTCCAGACACGAGATTATATCGTTAAGAAGGCATGCTGTAACCAACCGCAAAACGGGGAGACGATGCTCAACCGAGAGGGAAGAGAGCCTGGTTCATCCCATAGGCGAAAAGAACATCTGTGCTCCCCGCAGTCTCTAAGGACACATACATAGCCAGAAATAACGACAAATTTGGTACTTTGTATAACAAGGCATACTATGTAGCAAGGCCCTTTACATAAGGTACAACCGTCCGGCGATTCGAACTTTTCATGACGTCACAAGTTTTCAACGGCCGAAGTCCTCATTGCCCGTAATGCTTTTTATGGGTAACTTATCACGTAATATTTTCTTAACAAATAGAGCTATTGTCATGAAATGAAGATCATGTGATAGAACACATCTTTCTCTATGAAAAATATAATTAACGTTTTCACCTGAAACTTATCTGAAACCCGATATACGAGCCGAAACTGGTCATCACACCACGCAGGCTTCGTCCCCAGCTGGCACCTTCCCATGACTTTTTCACCGACGAATGCTCATAATGAAGGAGTGTGGGATGGAACTTATGCAAATTATGGGAAGGATACAGGGATTTTGTTTGATGCACTTTTGAGGAGACACTTGTCCACTCAATCTTTACTTCTCCCGACCAATAATTTCAACTTTTAACATGGGACCCTATGGAGTGTACCCCCCACCTATCAATTTGAGTTCTCCCATTGCCTTCATGTATTGCGTCCCCCAATAATGTCCAGAAAACAGCACCCGTAGGAGGATATAAAGGTCGTTAATGGACACACAGTGCCACGGGCATATAGCTAACTTCTAGTAACAAGGGGGAGGGGCAGCTGTCCCGGAAAAGTAAGCTGAACCCCGCGGTGAATCTAATGGTATGCTAAGCGGACGACGCACACTGAACGAGTAAATTTAATTGTTCTTCCAAGTTCTCTAAGCCACCATGACATCTCAAGGTCAACACAGGTCAAATAAGGCCAGTTCTGAATGTAACAAATTGTATTCATTAGCCCTTTTCACGACGGCCAATAAGCACCGGGATGCAATGTCGATGACTTCGTCTAGTATGAAGGGATAATAGTTGAATAGTTGATCTAGTTGAAATATATGTACTTTATCTGTATATATGGAATGTTCAAGAAGTTTTAACTATGAAGTAATCAATTCAATATTAAACTTAACCAACATATTCAAATTGTGGCACTGTTTGAAAAAAGCGCTCAATTCACAGAAACAACTAGCCAATCTGGCCGCATTTGGCACCATGGCCGGGAGGTAGGAGTTGTCGGATAGAACATAAATTTGCCGTTGGATTACCAGCAAATATGCAATATTAGGGAGAGAGTGGTATTATATATCCTGCGGATGAATATTCTTCCTATTACGTTTTATTTCATGGCTGTGAAGTACCCGTATTATGAATAAATATTGAAATACATCATTTCCAGATGCTACGATTCCCTCTTGACGCTCCCGAAAATATTAAATTATCTCCACTTTACAAGCGGGTTGTTTACAGTTGTAACGGCATCCGCTGTACCGCACCATACGTGGCTCCGTTTTTAAATGTTGCTGTACTCCTACCTGAATAACCCATACTGTGGGGGAGGGCAATTGATCCTTGCCTTTGAATATCATACATGCAAGAAAGAACAAAACATGAATTGTTTACAGCATCCAAAAGACCGCAACACGTCCAAAATATGCGCATCTGAGACAAACCTGCTTGTTGGCTCGCCTGACATATTTCAGCTGTAAATGATGCAATCAGAGCACAAATAATAACGTCATTTTTTGAAACGTGGATTATGATTCGTCCCAGCTATCATAAAGGGCCAATCACTTACTGCAGTTGAAGTTGGCTGGCGATATTGATCAGAGTGGTCGAGTGCTCGGAAAATTTGGCATTTGACGACCGCTGAATTCGACAAACAGCTGTTGTCATCGGGTTTACTTCCAAGTCAGGCTCGCTTGGTCTGACTTCCAGATTTCCGACTAGATGACGTCCCAGGCGCGGATGTGGGTGTACATTTTCAGGGTTTGTGCAAAAACAAGCTGTTACTAGTCCAACAACTTGTATTAGGTAACTAAACCTACTCTGTTTGTTTATTGATATCATAAATTGGTCCAATCTACAGACTAAAAGCTTTCTGATCAACGTAATTAGTATGCCCTGACCTCGCCATTGGGATGTCATGACGATTACTTCCCGCTAGTGCTCGCGTGAAACCGCCTATTGTTGTTTAAAGTTCAACGAATTATCTAGATTGCAGACATAGGCTATATCGACATTGCTGTCAGGGTTCAAGACTATCCAATGTGATCCTCAGTAACGCTTTCGTAGTTTGAGTACAAAGATCACGAAAGGAGTTGTATTGAGAATTTGACTGCACTGATTATTTTTCATCTCTCCCTGGTTACCATTCCCAACTGGATTTTGGCTATGCAAACAAGTATCCACTGCCATCACTGCCGTGCAAAGGAAAAAAGACGCATGCGACATTTTTGGCCGAAAACATCTTTCTATTCGATAGCTGTTTCGTAGACCCCCCAATGGTGAGAAAAAACCACTCATGTTTAGGTAACATACTATTTGGAAGAACATTTTTCTTTAAAAAATACGCCTGTGGGGAACAACATACACATCATGGTCAAAGGACGTATGAAACAAACTAGCATTTGCGTCAAGACGTATGTGCCGCATTTCGTGTGATTGTTTCACATGCCATGGCAAAACACATATGTTATCTTTATTTTTTTTGTCGCATGGACCTGCACGGCAAAAGGACACATGTGATCACGGAGATCACATACGTCTTTATAGTACTCGAGATGCTGCAGCTTTAGCGATAGAGACGTATGCGAATAAGCGCTAATCTCGCACGTCTTGCATGGTGTCAAACTGAGCCACATTTTTCTTCGCATTTGCATCCAGGATGTGTTAAGCTAGACAAACACACATCAACGCGCGAGAAATAGCTCGTGGTTTAAATATTCCACCCGACGCAAGATTAACACATGGTGTCCAGTGCCATGGGGCAGCGATCATTGTCGGTGCTACATGTTAGTTGTACAGTCACCATTGAAAAACCTCCGTACGGTGGCCTCGTGCACTTCTGCCCATTCGACACGTTCGAATGCTGAAGTCCTCCGCACGTCTACCCATTCGACACTTTCGAATACGGCGGTGCCGCGCGCTTATGCTCGTAGACACCTTCGAGTCGGGCGGTCCCGTGCATTTCTGCTCGTTAGACACCTTCGAGTACGGCGGTACCGTACACCTTTGCCCATTCGACACCTTCGAATCGGGCAGTCCGGTGCACCTCTGTTCATTAGACACCTCCGAGTCCGGCGGTCCCGTGCACCCCTGCTAATTCGCCACATTGAGTAAGTGCACCTTTTTGTCCTCAAGCATCGCACCTAAATTTTTCCTCCCACAATATGTTCCGAGATACTACGCATAATCGTTTGGTCCGGCTCTGTCACATACATAGCTTTGCCTTCGCATGGTGGAATCGACGGAGACAAATTACGGCCTGGCGAATTTACTTTTTATGTGTACCTAGCACAGACGATTTTAAGCAACACAACTGTGCTCAATGCATTTGTCTTCCTACAAGGATTTGATGGATATCAAACTTGAACGAGAGCACAATAGTATCGCTATTGATAGCCCCGAACGGTAAATAGGCATTTCTGAACTTTCTGACATCTGCATTTTTAGATCGGGACAGATTGTAACATACGCTATTGTTCCTTTGCACGGCAGATCAGATCATGGGTACCCAAACAGGCGAAGACACCTTCGGAGAATAACTAACAAGGTAATTCCTTGTACAATCACCCACCAATTACATCGCTACTAGCTATAGCATGTACTCAATGCTCGATAAATGTAAAATCCCGTTGGGACGTCCCACATGTCGCGGCATCAGCGTCATTAGGAAGGTGTGGTTGGACGACGCGTGCCAATTGTACATCTGAACAAGCAGAGCTTCAAAACACGACATGAAATGGTGGAGAAGCACACACGGAACCTACACACGTTGTGTCACGACCACGAACAAACCAATATGAAAGGAAGGCAGTGTTTGAAATCCACCATACCATACTCGCCGTCCAGATCAATTTATATGCTACCCACCGAGGTCGGCGCACTGCTAACGCAAGGTGTCGCTGACTCGACGACAGATCGGATCACGGTTCCAGCACTGACAGCCGGAACCGAGCGAGGGTAATATGTCCCAGACCGTGGCGCCACGCGAAAACCGCCACTACTTTGTGGGCATGCGCCCTGTTGTCCTTCGTAACGTTCACTATCCTTGGTAACAACTACTGTATCCTCATTGTGACACCGCGTCATTGAGCGCAAAGTTTACCGACCTCATGCCTATCGCCATACACTCGGCTTACGGCTACAAACTGACTTGCCAGTCCGTCCTCAGAGTATCGCTATATTCGCCCCATTATCACACTGTACAGGCCGACACTATTCACTGCACATGGCCTCACCACTCAGAGACCAATAGCCGGTCGAACGACCGCGGCGAAAGGCACACTGCCAACCCCGGTGTCTCGGTGATGAGTGGCGACTTGGTGACAGGCGACTTCACCGTTCCAGCACCGACAGCCGAAATTGGCCGGACGAAGCAGGCCACTATCCTCGGGCCCTATGGGTTTCCGAGGGTTTTTCGGAACGCTCAATGGAACCCATTCTTAATTCTGGTACCTGACAGGTTATTTTCATTCTTTTCAGAAATTCTAGTAAAATTGTTGAGGTTATGCAAGGTCACGGAGCAATCACATCACAAAATGGAGAACCTCCAATTTTGTTCAGCAAAGTCATGGTTTCACGCAGCTTAGCACATCATGGCGAGCCTAAATGACGAATGTTGGATATAATAGGGTAATTGGGGACTGCACCAACAGGGTGATGTGGGTTATTAACCTTTCCCATGTACTTTGAGGTCACTGTCCTGAATTTTCTTAGGATGACTAAATGTACGGTCACCCTGAAATTATTTCTTGAATTGGATTCCCAGTACATTTTACCACTAAGCGCCTAAAAATAGTGATCTTCTCCTATGTTACATTAGTTGTAATTTTCATATCTTCAGAAGATTTGATACAAAAAACATGACGTCCATGCAGGTTAGGCAAGCAGTATGAGTTGCTCCAAATCCCCTTCTTACCTCCAGGTGGAACCGCATGAGCTTGGGACAAAGCCTCAGCTCGTCTTTGTCCAGCGCCAGCAGCTCCTCAAAGCACTGACGGCTGAGCAGGGTTGCACCGCCGTCAGTCTTGGGCACCAGCAGGCCGCCGTTCTCCGCCAGTGTGGGCTCCCATCAGCTTGATGAGGTGGGGCGGGTCAGCAAAGACCGAGACTCTCCTATGAAAGGATGGGAGAGGTTTATAATGAACACGCGGTCAGGTGAGGTGGGGGGGGAAGGGGTAAATTACAACACCACCCTGAGGATTTCCAAAATAACGCGGAAACAGCGGCGCGCAGTGGAGCTGGGCTAAGGAAAGGACAGGATAACAATGAAAGATGGAGATGAGTTTTACTATGATGTTGCTCCCTCGCCATCTATTTAACTAAACAATATTGAAGGGTCCAAAATAATTATTTATGTATTGAAAACACCCATGTAATGGTAATTGCCAATAGCCACGGCTTCTCTCTCATCTCATGGTGATATTTTCACTTCAACAAGCGCGGGTGTGAATTTGTTGCTGCTTGTTGCTGCTTTGTTCCTTTACCAGTGTCTGCTGCCCAGCCCCATCTCGTCAAACGATATGACGCAGGGGCGCTGCATTGGCTCCATGGCCTGCACGGCCGCCTCCAGAACCTCGGCGGCAGCCTCCATCACTCCCGGTGTGACGGTGAAGGAGGGTGTCCAGCGTGAGAGCGTCGTCATGGACGGCAGTGGGGGCTCCAGCAAGTTGCTGACGTACGCGAAGGCCTGCTTTGAAATACAGCGCAGGCCCAACGCTTTGGCAACGGCCTTGCCCCCCCCCCCACACAGATTCGGCGCTAGGTGGCCGCTTGGCGCACCTGCTCTGCCGACAACACTCCTGATTCCAGCAGCTGGTCCAGGGTCGCAGCCTTCTTCGTCAGCATGACGTTGCGGCGGAGCAGACCAGACTTCTGGCGCCGCCACGTCAGACGTCTCTGACGACAGATCCGCTGCAAGCGATCCACCTTTCTCTGCAGCCGGCAGACTTTCTCCAGAGGCGTCAAAATCTGCACATCTGTCGTAGGCTGAAGCAGCGTTGGGACGTCCTCTACTGCGTCTTCGGCTCCGTCCTCAACTTCAGAGATCACTGCAATCAGAAAACAAGGCGGGCGTGTAACATATCACGACAAAAGAGAATGCTTCGTTTTCAAGATGAAAACGTCCATTGATTCAATCCCAGGTTGACATATAAAATAGAAAGGCTTGCAGAAGTGTGTGTACATGTGCATCCGAGCTTCATAATTAAAGCATTAATTCTAGATATCACATTAAAAATGCTTCAAATTTTGATTGAACAAGCAGAACAATTCGCTTTATTGTCTTACCATAATGCTTGTGAATTGTGCATACCAGTATCATTTCAAGAGCAGAATGGCAGCTGAGGCCAACTCAAGCCCTTGCATTTATGGGTCTTGTGGGCCACTGACTATTCCTCACACATGTTATAAATGATGGTGCAGTCATTCATTTAGAAGAATGTCCATCAAGTGAGACAGAAAGGCACATATTTATACAGTGGTGAAGTTGCTGAATTACTGCATATCACACAACTACTCATATCTGAAAGGAAATTTGTCACACATCATGGGTAATGGGCCAACAGATGAGACAAGCATGTTTCACATGTCAAGTATAATATTTCTGCTGCATAGTGCAAACATGCTTCAAATATGTGCCAAATGACAAGTGTAGCACAACACTCTTCACATGAAGGCATTTGCATGCACAGTAAATGGCATGCATGTGTGGCATATGTATGGCCTAAAAGCAGCCTACACATAATGCTTCTCCCAAATTATGCCAACTGTAGGTTGTCTTCCTCTTTCCCTTGTGTAAAGTTTGACACCCTACATCATACATCTCCCAGCTATTCCTACTGTTGGATGTCTCTAGATGCAGGGTTTTAACCTGCTCAGTGGGCTATTCTTGGCATCTCACCACTACTGCCACTCCTCAAATGTGCAGGTATCTAGAAACCATCACCTTCAATTACTTTAAATTGTTCCCAGCTATTATTTTTAATGGCGCTAGATCACTGGAAGTATGTAGTTGCATTTGCAGCAGTGTCACTTTTTAATTACCACTTATACCAATGTGACTGAAGAATCACATCCCACATGTAGGTTAACATGGCTGTTCATCTGCTGAGATCATACAGCCCCTCTGCAACTGCTTCTGTCAGATAAGAGGAGCTTTTTGGATGTGAAGGTGAGTTAAATGTTAAAAGCAGTCTTAGTGATTCCATTAATATCAAGAACATTTTGTTCACAATGAACATACTGGAGCACAGTAAGTATGGCACAGTAAGTATTCAAGTTTGGAGTAAGTAAGTAGAGCACAGTAAGTATTAAATAAGTTATGTTTATGTTGCATGACCACATTGTAAGCTCTTTGACAACCAATGGTGGCAATCTTGATATAACGTCTGAATCTGCTAACAAACAAATCATTCAAATCGCAGATGGTTTCCATGTTGCGATTGTATGACAGTAGTCCTGACACAAATGTTATACAAAAAGAACATTCCAAGAGTGCTTATACCATATTTACAGCAAATAAGAAGTGGCATTCAGCCAATATTTCAATGCATAATGCCACTGCCACACCAAGGACCACTTCAGGGGCTCAGCTGGTTAGAGTGCTGACCTACACTGGTCTCCCCAGTCCCAGCAAGACAAGGTTCAAGTCACTTCACACACTTGAATTTAGCCCCCGGCTGAGAGGGTCAGTTGGCAACTGGCCTGATAGGGCCGTGGATGAGCTACCAGGGCAGCAGTGTCAGTGCATTGACAGCATGTTAAACCAGTTGTCAAAATTCTGCCATTGAACTGGAATGAATTGCCTGTGTGGTGGGGCAAGGGTTCATGCAACAATCCCTGATGAGCAATATGACCCTGGTTCATAAAGCCACCCCAGCAAGAATGCAGACTATTTTTTAAATCAGACAAGCAATGGGGATAACAATCTAAATATACAGCATTTGTCTGCATTAATATATTCACAAGACAAACATTACACATAGTTTGCCCTCATACAGCTGAAGAGGTTAAGTTAGCTGAGGTCATTTTATATTTGTAATATTTTGAAGACATAAAATTATGCTTGAAATTTTACCTCTGGGTGGGTTGAGGATAGTTTTTTCTAAGAGTGTTTTGCCAAGGCTAGGTTACATTTTTTAACACATTGTTTGTGATGCTGTACAACCAAACTCAAAGATTGATTTTGGTGCAATTTTGCTCTGAAATTAAAGGGGTACTATTGCACTTTAGGGCATTCACAAGACAAGTTGTACACACATTTTACCTTTATGATGCAAGCAAATGGATTTGGCTAGGTTAAGTTAGGTAACTTGTAACTTTTAAAAAATACAATCTTAATATATAAAGATTTTCCCCACAAAACAGGTTGGCTTGGTGAGCATAGGTTGGGTTGTGTCTACTTAAGTACTAAAAATTTAATGACAAAAATGCCATGACATTTTTCATTCAATATAAAAATGGCATGGTTTGCTATGTAATGCTGCATTTTATTTTGCTTTAAAAAATAGATTCCATGCTATGTTGCCCAACTCAAAGCCTTGTTCAATATTAATTTGTCCCACCAAATGAAAAACAAGCATTTGCAAAGGAAATGAGTGGCCATATCAGCATAATCATGTTTATAAATGTTGCATTGGACATGTGTCCTCAAAACTTCAAAAATTACTGCATATGAGTTGGCATGTGAAGTCTAGCATTCAATCTCATTGCAGTTTGTTTGCAACATGCAAGTTCACATTCTACAGTCTGGCAGACTCTCACATCATTACTTTGAGCCATCACCAGCATAACCTCAACACAACTGACTTAACTTGCTTGTGATCAACCAACTGGATTTTTTTAAAATCCAAGTTCTTGCATGGGTTGCTTCATGAACCAGGGTAGTATTGCTAAGCAGAGCTTGTTGCACACACCATGGCCTCACCACCCAATCCATGAACTCCAGTTCAACAGCAGAATTTTGACAAGAAGTTAAATATGCCATCAATGCACTGACACCACCACCTGGTAGCCCATCCCCAGCCTTATCAGGCTAACTGCCACCCAACCCTCCCAGTCAGGGTTAAATGTGAGCATGTGAAGTGAAAGCAAACCTTGTGTTGCCAGGGCAGGGGAGACCAGTGCAGGGCAGCACCCAAACCAACTGAGCCACCAGGGCAGCAGTCTGTTGCTTATATTTTCTACATACAAGAATGGAACTAAGGATTTTTAAGCAAATGCAGTGTTGATTGACCTAGTTTGGAAAAAAATGTATCTAGGCTGAACAAACCTATCCTGCCCACCCACATCAGGCACCTATCCCTGCACCAATTTAGTCTAAATTAATTAATTAATTAATTAATAAACTAAATTAATCAATTAAGTCTAAATGCTTTATAACTTTATATAGGGTGTACCTAGCAGTGGATTCAGCACCTTCCTTCGGGATGTGATACTGATGAGATTGTCTATGGTAGCACAATGGGTATGATGGGAGGAGTTTGTAATTGTTGAGTGTATTATGCAATAGCAAGTGAGTCTCTTATTAAGTCTGAACGCTTTATGAATTTCTGTGGGATGTGCCTAGCAGTGGATTCGGCACCTTCCTTCGGGATGTGATGCTGATGAGGTTGTCTATGGTGGCACGATGGGTGTGATGGGAGGAGCTTGTGATTATTGAGGGTGTTAGGCGGTAGCAAGTGAGTGGTGTTAGATGGGCTGGGATATAGCTTCCTAGGAACTTGGGATAAGGGATTGATTGGGGTGGGAGTATGTACATTCTAGTACCTTTTCTAGATAGGCTTAACCCAGATGGGCCCCTGTGGCTCTTATTAAGCCTTAATACTTTATGACTTTATGACTCATTTCCACACCACACTGACAAGATCTTGTCACAGGTTGAAGTGCCATGCTGATGCTTTGCAGTCTTGCAACAAACTATGGAATCACCATATAGGTAACCTACCTACATAACCTCAAGTTCTCAAAGCACACTGTGGCTCATATGACTGGAAAAATATTGGCCCTTATGTACATTATCACCTAGATGGATTTCAGGTAAGCTTTGTTGAGATGCATACTGACCTAGGCATCACAGTAGATAAAAACTTGCATTTCCATCAACACATTGCTGGCATAGTACAGAAAGCTGGAAGTATGGCTGGCAACCTACTAAGTTCTACTTTTTGACTTTCTCCTGAATTTATGAAAACCCTATACATTACTCATGTCAGCCTCTTTTGGAGTGTGTTTGGAATACAGGTTACATAAGTGACTTAAGGCAACTAGAATCAGTACATAGGAGGTGGACACGAAACAGAGGGATGGAAGGTCTGGATTATGGTGCCAGATTACAGAAACTAGGTTAGTTAGTTAGTTATTTGGGCTTTAGGGCACTTCGACCAGAATTGATCATTTGTGCCCAACAGAAACTAGGTCTGTAATTGGTGAAAGGTAGACTGATTTGAGCAGACATTATCAAATGTTGGAATATTTTTCATGGCCATTCTGCCATTAAGATCCCCGACATGTTTGTGCTGGCACCATTGGTGAACACACGTGGACACTCAATGAAATTGGCTCACAGGCATGCATCAGTGGATTGTAGGAATAAATTTGTTTAGCCTCAGATGCTGTGCCACCTGGAACTCATTGCCTGATGATGTAGTAGCCTTAACAGACCTGGGTGCATTTAAAGCTGCACTGCACTCAAATCTCTGCACATTGTTGTACAAATATACTGAATAGATTAACCATGATAATATACTAATCAAACTTGAAGAGCAGCTTTACTTCTCTATATTCAGAATATAGAGATCTCTATATATCTTTATATTCAATCTCTGCATTTAATCTCTATGTTCAATCTCTATATCCTCTTTTTCAGAAATCTTGACTGACAACAAAATATTAGCAGATGTAGTGGATACTCTAAGCATACAAATTTTGCTTAAGGTACACATTCCAATCCCATGTCTTGCCCTCTCTATCTGATAACCATATTTTCTTTAATCTAGGGGACTGGCATACCTGCAGATCAGAGTGGGAAACTTACTTTCCGAGTTGGGAGCAGGAGTGCATTCCAATTTCTTCTGGAGTACATTTTCATGGACATTATTTTTGTATGCATGGAATCTGTTTATCAGTAACCAACCATAAAAACCTAAATCAGTACCTACATAATATGCATAAGTAATATCATTCTCATTTTTGTTCAAATAAAATGTAAAAACATAGGAACAAAGAAGTGAACAATGGGTGGCACTGCCCAGCAGTGACTTGCAATAATCAGCACTGTTTTGTTTCTCATAACTCACAAGAGCAATGTGCTTGCCTTTCACTTTTGGTCTCAGTGCAAGGCTAGCCATATGAAAAACAAACAAAAATACTTCACTTCACCCTCAGCTCAGAGCTCACACCTACCTATGCATCCAATTTCCCACGTAACACAAACGCAACTCTGCTACCGCACATGCCACAGTTGGATGTGATCAAAGCAAAGGATCAGTCAAGGTCTTGTGTTTGCAGCATGACACTGTTAACCACATGTTCAAAGTTGCTAATGGTTGTCATATAAAAAATACCTTGCATTGATTAATCAACACATATTTCAGAACAGAAAATGCTAACGCAGCCAATTCTGATCTGTGGCTTCCGGGGCTCCAGAGAATGTCTCTTAAAACTGCCAAACTTTCCCACTATATGGGTGGCAGAAACACAGGTTTTCAAGACGCTGCTCAAAAGCCGGAGAACAGTGTACTCGGTGTGCATGCGCATCATCTTGCAAGTTGCTGTTTGCACTGTTGTTGGCAATTCCGGTGGTTGAGATTGATGGAGTGTAAGCCTGTGGTCCGGCTGCTGACTGATACAAAAAGTGGTTAGTTTGAGTGGTGACTAAGTGTTTTTTTGGGTGTCATTCTGTTTGTTTTTATTGATATCTTTGTCACCAAAATTGCATCAGAGTACATGTGAAGCCCATCCTATCCAGTATGAACCCGGAGTGCAAAAATGTTTTCAGAGATAAAATATCTTAAGAAGTGCCTTAATTCCCACCCTGCTGCAGATACTGGCTCCCCTTGATCAAGCACAGAACTCATCTATGGGTGAGTGATGCTTGCATATATGGGGGAGCCAACCAGGTGAGAGAACCTCAGTCTGCATACCAAGATAGGTATGCAGAGAAAATACAGGCAGTTAATTGCAGGTAGAAATGTTAAATAAATCAATAAATATTCATATTTAATATATATTTATCAATATTTATTTATACTAAATATTGAATTAGAATTACCCACTTGAAATTTTGAGCATTTCTATAAATACCCTGAGCCCGGTTGCCAAAGCAAGTCACAGAACTTGAATTCCAATTGCTTAAATGAACAAATGACTAGGTACCTACCTTGATGGAATATTCACAGACGGAATAGCGTTCTTGCGCAGGAACAAGTTCATCCGGTCCTGTCTCACACACAGGTGCACCCACTCTGCTCTCCTTTTTGCATCTTTCGGAAAATTTAAATACGAGATGTCAGGATTATTCCTGAAAGATGAAGTACACTTAGCCACAGAGCAGTATCCCATTACTACGAGCACCTAATCAAAGACCAGAAAATCCTATACTATACCGTACGCAGCCGCAACACTACCAGACATTTGAAAGCGTGAAAGTCGGTTGTATTCTGGCGCAAAGAAATGCGCAGGAAACGTCTAACGAGTGACGTCAGAAATTAAAGTGGCCCTATGGCCGCTGAAGGGACGGTTCCCCCCTGCTATAGTCATACAAGACCAGTGTCTGGCAGCACGCATTTGTGCCACCCGCTATTACATTAGTAGGTACACCAAAGCTCGCCTTCAAGCTTTGATGACGTCATAGTACTTTTTTCTCTTACATTGCAGAAATTGGTAGCATCAGGCGTGTTTCAATTTCACTGCGCATGAGACATTTTAAGCATTTTTCAATGTTCAATTTTCAAAGTTTAAAGAACCTAACAACAAACCAACTGTCATAAGTTGCTGTTGAATAAAAAATTATTGGTAAATTTGCAGTATAAGGTTATTTTTTTGTTTCAATTTTTCTTCAGAATACCATGTTCATGACGGTGTCTAAGATGATGGGACCACTTATTTTCGGTGAAAATTCATTTTATTTTCATTTGAAGAAAACAATTTGACAAATTTTCCAACTTAAAAAACATAAACCAACCTACCCTAACCAAACCTAACCCATTTGTTTGCTTTATGGTGACAAATGTGTGTAAAAACTTTTCTTGGTTGGTTGGTTGGTTATTTGGATTTACGGCCACATTGACTGCGTTGGTCATACAGCGCCCATACAACTTTTCTTGTTCCCACCTTAACCCTCGCACGGCTGGGGGGGGGGGTAGATACCTACCCCCCCATAAGGTTTTCCCGCGACAGCGGGAAAATGGCGCGCGGCAGCGCGCTGAAATTTGGTATACCTTACCATTAGCTATTTTTACATGTTCTAAAAAAAAATCTGATCGGGTCATCAAAGGTCACCGAGTTATCGCGGGTCAAGTGAGGTCACCTCCAAAAATATTTAAGCAGTCACCACGCCTTCAATAATAAAGATATTACAATGACACTTTCAGGGTTTACTTATCTTGACTGAGCGCCAAAACGTACGATTTCAGAATTTTCGAATTTTGATTTTTTGATGACATCATTTTTTGCACTTTGTAGTTTTATCTAAACTAACATCAACATTGCAGACAAACTATGGACTTTTGTATGATGCTAAGTTGACTTAGAACGTCATATTTCTGGTTCGTATACCTATTTCAAAAATAAAAATTCAAAATTCCAAAATTTTAAAAATCCAAAATTTTGAAAATCCAAAATTTTGAAAATTTTACTTTTTGGCGCTCCGTCAAGATAAGTAAACCCTGAAAGTTTCATTGTAATATCTTTATTATTGAAGGCGTGGCAACTGCTTAAATATTTGTTTAGGGTACCTCACTTGACCCGCGATAACTCGGTGACCTACGATGACCCGACACAAATTTTTTTTAGAAGATGTAAAAATAGCTAATTGTAAGGTATGCCAAATTTCAGCGTCCTGCCGCGCGCCGTTTTCTCGCTGTCGCGGGAAAACTTTGATGGGGTAGGTATCTACCCCCCTCAGCTGTGCGAGGGTTAAGTTCAAATCCTAGCGTAAAAACTACCGAAGTACTTTCGACTGGAATTTGTTCGAGCTATCCGATGCAATTTTCAGATTCGTTCTATCTTGCTTGGTTCGTGAGATACCTGGGGGGGGGTATGTATCTACCCCCCCCAGCCTGGCGAAGGTGGCTCAGACCACCAGCCGTGCGAGGGTTAAAGCATAATACCCAAAAGTTTCCCCCAAAAATGTTCAAACATGTTCACAAAAAATCCCTTCAAAAACAGCTTAGGTTAGGCTGGGCTCGGTTAGGTTTATTGTTTAAGGTTGATAATTTTCAGAAAATAATTTAATTGACTTCTTTTTTTTTTTTTTTTTTTGTCCTCAAAAGATAGGTTAGGCTAGGTTAAGTTAGGTTTTGTTGCATTAAAAAAAACATTCATGTTTATGCTATGTTACCGAACTCAAAGCCATTTTTGGCATTATTTTTCTCACAACCTGAAAAGTAAGCATTTGCACGGAAAATAACTGGGTCCAATCATCTTAGTCACCTTCATAAACATGGTATTCTGCAGAAAAATTGTTTTAAAAAAGAGCACCTTAAACTGCAAAGTTACCAAATAATTCGCAATTTGTGGGGGAAACGTTTTTGGAAAATTTTTGAAAAGTTTTCCAATTTGAAAAGCCTAAGCTAACCTAACATAACCAAACCTAACCCATTTGTTTGCGTGTAATAAAATATATATACACGACCTTCAATATACCAGGAGGTGCACTCCTGACGATGGCCCCTGGCCGAAACGTTGAGCAATAAAGTACAACCCTTATCGTTACTTTTGATGTCAACTCAGCACCTCCTGGTATATTGAAGGTCGTGTATATATATTTTATTACACACAATATCTAAAACCCAGGAGCATCTAAGAGCCATTCTTCGTTATATTAACCATTTGTTTGCTATATGGAGGCAAACGTGTGTAAAAACTTGTCTTGTTACCACCTTAAATCACAATAATACCGGTTTGGCTGGGTTAAGCTAGTTTAATTGTTTAACTTGGAAAACAAAATTCAAAAATTTTCCTAAATAAAATAAAATCGGAAATTTTCCTTCAAAAGCAGCTGACATTCGGTTCGGTTAGGTTGGGTTCGGTTGTTCAATTTATAAAATTTTCAAAATATATATTGCTTAATTTTGGTTTCTAATTTTTGTCTCCAAAGCACGGGCGTCCATTTGTATCTTTTTTGGGTGGTCCATGGCCCCACCAATGTTGATCTTGGCCCCCTCAATGTTGATTCCCCCTAATAGCCTATGCTATTTTTATGCTGAGAAGAAAGTTAAAGGAAAAAAAGAAGAAAAATAACACCATGCTACTTACAAAACTTAGTTTGTGAATTACATTGAACGCTTCGGACTGATTGATCGTGACGTAACCAGTTCGATATAGCCCGATTCCTATGCTGTACAGGGAGTTGCTGCGATTTCCGAAAAACAATATATCGGATTATATTGCGCGATTTCGCATGATTCTGGCACCGAAAAAGGATCGCTTCGCTTTCTTTCACCAATCTATCACCACTTTTGCTCTAGCAATCGAAACTATCGCGGTATATAGCGTCAAAGTATTTTTTCTTGCACACTGCCCAACCCGCATCCCAAACTTCGGGGCGGTCACGCCCAGCCGTGTGGCGCAGAGGTATGAACTCAAACTCGAGATCCAGAGTTGATGGGTTCGAATCTCTCCAAGAACCCTGCCTTTTCAGCCGCATTATTTTGCATTTTTAAATTAGGTATGAACATTATTACGTGCCATCAAACATATTGAACACGCTAACCGCAACCTTAATCCTTGGCAACGCGGTACATAGTTTATCGTCGCTTTACCGAGGCTTATTTACCGACGCACCCGAGCAGAAATCGGGCATATTCCAAATTCGGTGGAGAAATTCGGCGCAGCCTGGCAATCGCACTCGTGACGTCACAGATCAGAAATATGGCCCTATGGCGGCTGCAGAAGTGACAAACACCTGCTTGTAAGCTATATAAGGTCAAAATCCATCACCAAATGTGTCTGGAGAGACTTAAGTCTCTCCAGACACATTAAGTCTCTCCATTGATAGACGCTAGCGCGCATTAAATGTCACAAATCGTGATGGGCGTTCCTCAGAACATCCAAAATCGTAACATCCAAAGAAAAAATTCCAGTTACAGAAATTCCAGCGCCTAAAGTCCAAATTTGAGGTTACGGTCGACAAATGTGACGGAGGTGAGACATTTGTGGTGCAATTACGCGCAGTGTTTAATCCGGAGGCCAATCTCATGTGACGTACTGATTCGTTTTTTGTACTTCGCACATTCTGATGTAACTGCAGATTGGTGTGATTTTAAATAGTGAATAAATAGCCTGCTGCTATTTAATTCCCAAAGGAACAGTAGTTGAAGAAGTTGGCAGGTAAGCTTGAACAAGAACAGTCCAAATAAAAATTTAGTACAAAAATCAGCGCCTAAAGTCTTCCTTTTTCTGATTTGTGCTCAGGGTTTCCATTTTAATATCACGTAGGTATCACAGGGTATGCCAATTCAAGAAGGGCTGTTTTTAGTTTACTTTTATTAATATTTTCACTCCACTGCACCTGGTGCTTTTTCTGCCCTGGATTGGGGCACCTAGTGTTGCATTTCCGTCCAGGGGTTGGCACACCTTTTGGTAAATTTACAGCTTAAGGCAATTTCTGATTTCTTGAATTTTGTTTAAAGCAATGTTTATGAATGTGATGAACATGATGTTACTGCTTATTTTGGTAAATTTGTGTTTTAAGGTGTTTTATGAATTCGTGGAATGTATCATTTCAATGCAATGTTTATGAATGTGACCCAAATGATGGCACCACTCATTTTCTATACAAATGCCTACATTTAAGGTTGTGAGCAAAATAACACCAAAAAAGGCTTTGAATTAGGTGTCATAGGATAAGCTATTCTTTTTAAATCAAAAAGAAATGCAACATAAACTAACCTAACCTAGGCTACCCTCCCTTTGGAGTAAAACAAAACCAAAACATCAAGTTGGAAAAATTTCAAGCAATGTATTTTTTTTACAATAAAAAACGTAACCCATCTTAACATGTTGAAATGTAAAAGAACAATAACATGTTGAAAATACTATATTTTCAGGAATGGTATCCTGTGCTGATGATATTTTCTGTAATAAATTTGCAAATCAGATCTACAACATTAGTGTTAATAAATATGAAAAATTCATAGAAATGCATACACCGGTTTGTGGACAAGAAGTTATTCTGATGATTTCTGATGTATTGGAACATGACAAATGTTTCATGATAGAAGCAGGCAAAGTTAAAGTACTTATATCTCAATAAATGGTCAGTTCACTAACAAGACAGCAAATTCACTCAAATAGCACTCAAAACACCAGGCGGCCCACTCTTTTTGCAAGTTTAAAATCGATGACAGTGCTTTCTTGAATCATGTTTAAAGCACATGAAGGAAATGTATTGCTGACACTCAGTGGCGCAACCAGGATTTCAGTTCGGGGGGGGGGGGGGGCAGGGTTGGAGAGCGGGCCCCCTCGCAAGCGGGCCCCCTCATGTTTTTAAAAAGTCTGCGGAAAACATGCACTTACTTTTGAGCGGGCCCCTATGTTTGTAAAACTTCGCAGAAATAAAAGCACTTCTCCTCTATCAGGGGCCTCGGTTCGAGGCGGGCCCTGGTTAAAACGGGCCCCGGTTAAAACGGGCCCCCAGATTTTCAGTTGGTTCAAAGGGCCCCTGATTCGAGCCACAGATCCGCTTCGCGGGCCCCTAGCCAGGGCTCTGAGTAGGGTGGCCCACTGCGAGCCAGGGGCCCGCTTCGCGGGCCCCTGCCTCGGAGCGGGCCCCCAACAAATTTCGGGTGGGCCATGGCCCCTTGGCCCCCCTGGTTGCGCTACTGCTGACACTTGTAAGGAACTGATGTGCAATCTGCAATCTACTCTCGATCGTGCAATCTGCGGAAAAAAACACGTTGAGCAGCCGCAGTGGCGTATTAAAGAGAAAAGTTCCCCTCCCTAATGTCAGGCACCAATGAAATACTTTCACCCACCGTCATTACTATTCAGGTCTGCTATGCTCTGATGCTCCATCAATGCCGGTGTGTTTTAACCTGCATCTGATCGCTGAAGTATTTTTATTTAAGCCGGTGTGTGTTTGTTGGTGTGTGGAGTGAGGAGGAGGGTAACGGTGACGGTGACGGTGACGATAGATCCGAGCCCACTATATGGCACGGCAGTCGCATGCTATTACTCAGAGTTGTTATGTTGACATGTACTGAGCACTGCTCTTTTAATTATGTGACTTCACCAGTTATTGGACGATTTTCCTCGTTGGTGAGGATGCTGAATAAACATAAACATACACATCGTCGAATAAAAAATCGGAATTTCTGAGATCCGAAAATATAGTGGGCTAAATCCGACGATTTTTTTTTTTGGGGGGGTTCTAATGCGTTGGCACTTCGGCCCCCCCCAATGTTTTTCAAAAATCGACACCCTTGCGGTGAGCGACAATCATACGATTTGTTTCGATTGCATTCGCAGTTCTTTGGGGGTGGACGTAAACCACCGCTTATGGTGGAAGTGTCACTGGATGGTAGGGATGCCTGTATGGAGGTGGATACTGGGGCTGCGGTCAGTGTGTGTTCTGAGCAGGAGCTGTTGCGTCTGTGGGCTCCTGATACACCTGAACTAATACCCTGTGACTCCACGCTTAGAACGTATAGTGGGGAGGTTCTGCCCGTGTGTGGCCAGATTGACGTGGCAGTGAAATACGGGGATCAGTGTGGTCAGTTACCGTTGATTGTTGTTAAAGGGGAGGGACCGATGCTGTTTGGTCGCAACTGGCTGTCTCACCTCAGACTCGATTGGCCTTCGATCTGCCATTTGTCGGGGAAGGGGGGCCTGAGGGAAACTCTATGGGAGTTTGCTGAAGTGTTTGAGGATGGCCTGGGCCATTACAATGGAGAACAGGTCAGGATTTCAGTGGATCCAGATGTTCAGCCGAGATTCTTTAAGGCCCGGCAAGTTCCCCTGGCTTATAGAGAACAAGTCGACGCGCAGTTGGATGAGCAGATTAAGGAGGGTCTTTGGGAGCTGGTCACACACTCCAGGTGGGCAGCGCCGTTGGTCGTGGTCCCCCGGGCAGACAGAACTGTACGGATCTGTGGCGACTATCGCCTCACAGTAAACAAGGTTGCACCTGTTGAGCAGTATCCCCTCCCCCGTGTCGAGGAATTGACATCGAAGTTGGTGGGCAGTAATGTTTTCTCAAAGATAGACCTGAAGTCTGCGTACAATCAACTCGTGGTAGAGGATGGGTCCCGAGAGTACTTGACCGTAAATACACATAGGGGCCTTCTTCGCCCCACCCGGCTCAGTTTCGGATATTCCTCTGCCCCGAGTCTCTTCCAGCGTACAATGGATACCCTCCTGGCCGGTGTTCCGGGTGTGTGTGTGTTTCAAGATGACATCGTTGTTGCGGGTGACTCAGCAGAGTCTCATCTGCAAGCTCTGCGTGAAGTGTTGCGCAGGCTGAAGGGGGCGGGCTTGCGCGTCAACAAACAGAAGTGCAAATTTGCTGTTGCGAGTGTGACCTATTTGGGTCATAAAGTTAGCGGCAATGGGATAGAGACGACTGTTGAGAAGGTAGGGGCCATTGTGGGCGCGCCCACTCTCTCCAACGTGGCAGAGCTGAGGAGCTGGTTAGGCTTGATCAACTTCTACTCCAAGTTTCTGTCAGGGCTGTCTACAACATTGTCGCCTCTGTATACCCTGTTGAAACGGGGACAAGCCTGGAAATTGACTCAGGCTGAGCATCAGGCTTTCTGCGAAGCGAAGCACCTGCTGAAAAGCCGACCTGTCCTGGCGCATTTTGATCCGAATCGACCTGTAGTCTTGGCATGTGATGCGAGTCCTGTCGGAATAGGTTGTGTCTTAAGCCAGCGATTCCAGCATGGGGAGCAGCCTGTGGCTTATTACTCTCGGTCTCTGAATGACACGGAGCGTCGATACTCCCACACTGACAGAGAGGGTCTAGCGGTCCTTACTGGAGTGAAACACTTCCATTATTATTTGGCTGGCCGAACTTTCACTATTCGTACTGATCATAAGCCGCTTTTGGGCCTCCTTGGTGAGAATAAGCCTCTACCTCTGATGGCATCGCCGCGCGTGGTCGGTTGGGCGCTCATGCTGAGCGCGTATGATTACAGGCTCGAGTATGCGCCGGCTGCAAAGCAGGCACATTGCGATGCTCTGAGCCGGCTTCCGCTGCGGCACACTGTTGACTGTGCCATCTCCCCTCCGCCTGCTGAGACAATCCACTTGATGGAGTTCTTGGATTCAACTCCTGTAACGGCTGATCAGATTAGCCTGTGGACTGCGAGAGACCCGGTGTTGTCGCAAGTGACTAAGTATGTCCGGGAGGGTTGGCCGACATCGGTTTTGTTGGGACCCGAGTTCGCTCCATACAAAACTCGGATATCTGAACTGAGTGTACAGGATGGCTGTCTGCTTTGGGGCTCCCGTGTTGTAATTCGACCCCAGGGCCGTCCGCAAATTCTCAGGCTACTACATGATGGCCACTGTGGGGAGTTACGCACAAAATCGTTCGCTAGAATGTATGTTTGGTGGCCAAAGTTAGATGACGACATCTCGAAAGTAACGAAACTCTGCGAGGTGTGTCAGGAACATAGAGCCAGTGCACCTGAAGTGCCCATTCACCCTTGGGTCTGGCCTGCGAAAGCGTGGCGCGAGTTCATGTGGATTATTGTGGGCCTATCGATGGGTGGATGTTTCTGGTCATTACGGATGCCCATTCGAAGTGGATGGATATATATCCTTCTCGCACAGCAACTTCATTAAGGACAATGGAGCATCTGAGAGCGTCCTTTGCATCATGGGGAGTAACAACATTCTTGGTATCTGATGGTGCCCAGTGTTTCATGTCAGGTGAATTTCAGACTTTTTGCCGTAAGAATGGCATAACCCACTTGACTTCCCCACCCTTGTCGCCCAAGAGCAACGGATTGAGTGAGCGAAGTGTTCAGACTTTTAAATCGTCTTACCGTAAGCAAATGTCAGGCAGTCCTCAGACAAAGGTTTCACGGTTCCTATTCCGTTACCGGGCTACACCTCACTCCACAACCAGTGTCTCCCCAGCTGAGTTGTTTTTGGGTCGTCCCATGCGCACCCCACTCGACGTGGTGAAACCCGATTTGAAAAGAAAAATGAGAAAAAACAAAAATGTGTATGTGACAGGGGCACCCAAGACCGGTCGGTTGAGGTGGGACAGCCGATGTATGTGTCGGCTGTTGATCGTATCCGTGGTGGGGAAGGGAGACGTTGGTTGGCAGGTCACGTGACTGCCAAATCGGGACTTAAAATAACTGTGCGTCTGCAGGATGGCAGAGTGATTCAGAGGCATCTGGATCAGGTGAGACCGCGGCCGACGTGTACCGCCTCTGGTAGCGCGCCGAGCTCACCACTACCGTCGGCAGTGACTCCTGTGCCGTTGTTTGTACCGTTCGTGCCGCCGGTAGCGTTGGCAACAACAACTGTGCCAGTTGAAGTTTGTACCCCGAGGACTCAGGCACAACTCAGTGCTCCGGGTTCCCCAAGGACTTATGATTTGCGTGTCAGACAAACGATGAAGCAGCCCGATTGGTTAATGTATTCGTAATGTGATGCTGCACGTGTAAAGTACGTTTTTTGGTTTTTTTTTGCAGCTTTGGCGTTAGGAGTGCTCACATGGCGAAATAAGTAATTTTCGTATGTTTTGCTCTGTCTGCTTTTGAAGTATGTATTCGGGGTGGAGGAGTGTGATGATGTGTGTTGACCCACATTCGATGTGACACCACTCAGTACCTGGCGCCGCCTCTGCGCGCGGTCCGCCGCCGCGGGGCATGCTGACCCATTCGTTGTCCCGTGACCCGAGTGCTCAATAAACCAGTTGGTACCGGACCGCCGCCGAGTATATTACAGGGACCACGGTCCATTTCGTCGTCCTTTTCTGATTCCAAGCAAGTTTTGTTTTTAAAATATACCAAATAAACTACCCAGAGCATACAACTTGACTTCAATCGTGACCACAAATACCCCCTGTTGACGTCACACTTTGAGATGATAAAATGCTGCGGGTGGTTTCTGGTCATATTCGTAGAGCGCTTTCCGATGACAAATCTTCCGGTTTCGTGTGACGCTTAGTTTGGAGATTAGATGGTAATATAATGAGCCCCATCCCTCCCTGTGACGGGGTGCGAGGATCTTACCGGAATGACGGGAACGGTATGGCGGTATTACCTCTAAATTAAATGTTCTAACGTTTATTACCCCAGGTCTAACGTACCTGGGGAATACGTAGCGCTGACAACGAAGGACTTTGTTCAGATCCCTGAATAAGAATTATAATCATCATACTAGGTTGTTGCAGGAAACCTACTCCAATATTGAACACAATAAAGGTTGGGAATATTTCTCGCTTGCTGAAACTTATCAGCTGAGCTAATGTGCATACATAGGTTTGCTTTCCAAAGTGATTAAAGGTGGATTAAAGGATTCGGGGCCGAGCTGAACCTCGGATGATCTTTTACATTTTCCGAGTTTTTCGGGTTTTAGGCCGATATAGATAGACTGATGGTTTCAAGGCTTCGGAGTTCCGCACTGCATGAGTTCAATACTGAACTCGATCATAACCCTATGGCAACACGTGACGGTCACCACATTAACTGTCTTTAATTTTGATGAAGTGGGAGGCGCAGCCACATCTGTTCATCCAGCTCCATCAACTTTAACCACATAACCACATAATTGATATTGACTGATGTGGCAGGGAGCACCATGAGGTGTGGGGCTGCAGTAGGTGACAAGGAGCTTCCGATTTCTTGCAGCGTTATGACTACCACCGCCATAATCTGTCCCCCGTACCGGCGATCACGTGTGAAATTGGAGCGAAATCCGCCCTGCCGTTTTCGCACAGCATGAGTCCAAGCGGCACATACACACAGACACACAGACACACAGCCACACAGACAGACAGACAAACATTTATCGACAACTTTAGAGAACCGACCGCCATGTATTAAATCTTCGATAGAGATTTATCGTGACATAGTCAATCTAAATCCCATCTACGATTTTGAATAATTCCGATATCGAGCATGCTCCTGATCTCATTCAAAATCTCCTATTTGGTGTCAGATCAGTTGTGACATTTGATCTCTAAACTCTTTATAGATTCCGAACTGCGAATTTAATGCTTTCGGCGCTAGTTTGGTATTTGATTGGGTAGGTATCAATAAGAATAAACTATGCATTATAATTGGACACTTTGAGGGGCCAGAACATCAATGAAAGGTCATGAGCTCATGCATTGATCTGATCATGGCAAATTAATTTGCATTAAGCTGCTTGTGCATAGGCATCGCCACAGTGGAGGACGTGGAGAGGGCATAGGTGTCACCATTGTGTGGGACGTGGGGAGGGCATAGGCGTCGCCACAGTTTGGAACGTGGGGAGGGCATGTGTGTCGCCACAGTTGGGAACGTCAGGAGGGCATGGGTGTCGCCACAGTTGGGAACGTGGGGAGGGCATGAGTGTCGCCACAGTTGGGAACGTGGGGAGGGCATGGGTGTCGCCACAGTGGGGGACGTGAAAAAGCCATAGGCGTCACCACAGTGGGGGGACGTGGAGAGGGCATGGGTGTCCCCACAGTTGGGAACGTGGGGAGGGCATGGGTGTCGCCACAGTGGGGGGACGTGAGAAGGGCATAGGCATCACGACAGTGTGAGGACGTGGGGGGGGGGGGCATGTGTGTCGCCACAGTGGGGGACGTGGAGAGGGCGTACCGCTCCCAAAATTCGTTAACCTTAGCAGTACGCCCATGACGTTGAATGAAAAAAACGACCTAAAACGCCCTCCCCTCCCCCACCCACCTATCCCAAACATGTGATAATGCGAAGTGCATGGAGCTTTATATGCTGCATCATACATTACACTTCATTTAATCCTGGGAATTATAGGATGACATTGATGTTCCACTACCAGATCACATTTGTGGCCTGTTCGCCCATCCGACCTATATGACCAATCACCCTATGAATTCCAAAGTACAAATCAGAGCCCAGGAAGTATACTCAACTTTATTGACATTGGAGGAGGTATTGAAAGCTGGAATACAGTTACTCTACTGATGCCTCATATTCACACACACACACATGCACGCACGCTTGCACGCACGCACGCACGCACGCACACGCATACACACACATACACATACACATACACATGCATATACATATATATATATATATATATATATATATATATATATATATATATATATATATATATATATATATATATATATATATATATATATCTATATATATATATATATATATATTGGTCATCGTCAGAAAAATTGCTTGAAGTGTCGGATCAGTCTTGAAATTCCAATCGCATAACACAAAAAGAACATTCACTAATCACATATGACAGTTGCAGTGCACGGAACTCATATCATATAGCAGTCGTACAATGCTTTATATTGCGCTGTGTCTCAATCAATGCCGTCACGTTTGTCGGGCAAATATAATGCGAAGGACAGGCAAGCTACTGTACAATCAGCTCCAATATAGCACACTATTACATCCGTTTGTTCATTTCCGGGGCGTGTTTCTGAGTATCTGAGTATCTTCTGAGTATCTCTGAGTACATCACGTTTTTTGTGTGTTTTTTTTGCAGCTTTGACGTTAGGAGTTGCTCACATGGCGAAATAAGTAATTTTCTTATGTTTTGCTCTCTCTGCTTTTGAAGTATGTATTCGGGGTGGAGGAGTGTGATGATGTGTGTTGACCCACATTCGATGTGACACCACTCAGTACCTGGCGCCGGCTCTGCGCGCGGTCCGTCGCCGCGGGGCATGCTGACCGATTCGTTGTCCCGTGACCCGAGTGCTCAATAAACCAGTTGGTACCGGACCGCCGCCGAGTATATTACAACACCCACAACATGGTCTTTTTAAACGACCAAACACCAACACACAACACCGACATCGCCCCGTTCCCTCCATCCGCCATTGACCTGTCTTTGGCCTCAGCCTCTATTTCGCCCCTGTTCTCTTGGCATGTTCAACCCGTTCCCCACTTTAGCGATCATTTTCCCATTCATATCATGCTTGAACGCTCAGCCCAAGCTAGAGATTACTTATTTCTACCCCGCTGGAATGTTCGCAAAGCGAAATGGCCACCTTTCTCCCAAGAAATTGACACCGTCTTTCCTCCGCAGTCACACACCCCAATATCAGCCTTTCTTGATACCATACTACTCGCGGCAGAAAATCACGTCCCCCACACTCGTCGCTCCCCCGTCCGGCACCACATGCCGTGGTGGAACGACGAGTGTCAACGCGCCGTCGCTCTGCGGCGGCGGGCTGAGCGAAAATTTCGGAAAAACCTTATCCCACAAAACATGTTAGAAGCTCGCGAGGCTAAAGAACGTTGTCAGCAGACTATCCTAGCGGCCAAAAACCACAGCTGGCAACTTTATTCACACTCGTTCAATCGATTTACCCCGATCGGCCAAATTTGGTCCAAAATTCGCTCTTTCACAAATGGCAGATCCCCACACCGCGGATTCCCACAACTGACAATTAATCATCGCAACATCACAGAACCCTCAGACGTCGCGGAACACTTTGCCACCTATTATGCTGACATCTCCTCAAATGCACAATACTCACAACACACCACCGAATTCCTACGAACCACTCTCGCCACCTACAACTTTACCTCGGACAACACTGAACCATATAATGCCCCATTTACTCCCTATGAGCTAAACTTATCCCTTTCCAAAGTAACCAACACTGCCCCTGGCCCCGACCAATTGGCATACCCCTTCTTCCAAAATCTATCTGACGCCGGAAAAGAAAATCTCCTCTCGGCACTAAATCAACTATTGACTGACGGCACTTTTCCCCCTTCCTGGTCTACTAGCACTATCATTCCTATCGCTAAACCTCGCAAACCTCGCGACCTTCCCTCTAGCTATCGGCCTATCTCTCTCACTAGTTGTGCCTCTAAAATCTTTGAGCGCATGGTCAATGGACGAATCAGAGTCCACCTCGAAAACAACAAAATTATCTCCCCCTTTCAAAGCGGATTCCGACTCAGACACAGCACCGCCGACAACCTCATCCAATTAATTGTCTTGATACAGCGCGGCTTCATGAAACAATATGAAACCGTCGCACTTTTTCTCCACTTAAAATCCGCATTCAATAAAGTACACAGTTCGGCCCTCCAAATCAAATTACATCGCATTGGCATACGAGGCAGAATGGCAAAATTTATCTCCAACTTTCTCGCTGATAGAACATTCACCGTCCGCTGCGGTAACATCCATTCTCGGCCCCAGAAACTCGATCAAGGCGTCCCACAAGGCAGCGTGTTATCCCCCACCTTTCTTTCTCATCATGATTAACGATGCTCTCGCTGACCTCCACAACATAGCCCCCTGTCTAAAATACTCCATTTACGCCGATGATCTGGCCATATGGTGCACGCACCCTTCGGCAGACAAAGCAAATTATCTTATGCAGCGCGCCATGAATCAAATTGATTCCTGGTGCTCCCATTGGGGACTGCAAATCTCCCCCGCCAAATCCGTCACAATGCTTTTCTCACGGCTCAACACGTACATCCCACCTATTATTCCGCTCCGTTATCGCGAACAAATTATCCCTCACCAAACCACATTCACATATTTTGGCATCATGCTAGACAAAAGTCTTTGTTTCGGCCCTCATATTGCTTATCTAAAACAACGTTGCGCAAAACGGCTAAATCTCCTGCGCTGCATCTCCGGTCGCGACTGGGGTGCAGACAGGGCCACCCTCAACACAATGTATATCGCTCTGATTCGCTCCGTCCTGGAATACAATGCGTTTATCTTCGATCATATATCTCCGTCAAACATCACAACACTTGAACGCATACAAAATCACGCACTTCGCCTTATCACCGGAGCACACCGCACCACACCCATTACTAGTCTCCGGGCTGAGGCCCACCTCCCCAGTTTACAACACCGCAGAACACTCCAACTAGTCAGATACCACTTTAGGACCACAACACAGCACAACCACCCTGCCACCCTCGCACTCACTAACCCTCCTTTTCGACGTTTCTATAATAGGAACAAACATCACATTGGCATACATTTGAATCACGTCCTTGCTCTCGCACTCAAATTTCCCAAGGTAATCCCCGGCAAATTCCCTCCCCTTCTCTCCTTTTGGCACATGTTTCACCCCAAGCTCGAATATCTCTTCCACCAAAACAAAAAATTACTTTCCCCCATCGAAACCCAACAAACATTTTTCGAATATAAAGCCGCCCACCCTCATCACACATACTTCTACACAGACGGCTCCCGTACCACCGACGGTGCGGGAGCTGCTTGGTGCGGTGGACCCAACTTTGGCCAAATAAAATTAACACCACACCACTCGGTTTACACCTCAGAGCTAGTCGCAATCTACGTCTGTCTACACAACATCATTCAACACCACATCTCCACACCAACCATCATCTGTACCGACTCACGTTCTTCCATCGACGTTCTCGCAGCCATACACAACACTACACACCCCACACCCCATGAGCTCGCACGTCGAGCCATCGATCTCCCACCCACCCCCAACCTCCCAGTCCCCCCCTGTGACCTTCTATCCCTCACCAACCGATTATTCAACACATATCTCCATGCATGCTGGAACCACAACACCACACACTTGCACCACATTAAACCCCTTCTTGCCAAATGGCCCTCTTCCAGACAACTCACGCGCTGACATGAGATTCACCTTGCTCGACTCCGACTCGGGCACACCAAACTCATACATGATTTCCTCTTTGATCGACCTCTCCGCGCTCCGCCCTGCCAAACATGTGGTGTTCATAACTCGGTGGAACATTTCTTGCTTATCTGCCCATCTTACCAATTACAACGTCGCCCACTTCTTACCTACATTGCGCAAAATTGTCTTCCACTTTCACTACCAAGCCTCCTTGGTGACAAGCACCCGGAGCTCATTGAGCTACTATTCACATACTTGCACGGCACGAAACTTGAGGAAGTAATTTGAAGGCAAACGCTATCATCTCCATTGTCGCTAAACACATACATATAGGTTGCAACACACTAGGTAGGCAGAGACCGATCCAATTTGGCCAAAACGGACGGTTCTCCTTATAAATTGCGTTTGGTTTTGCACCTTCGGGTTTTCCAAGCTGCTTGGTTTTTTCACCTCTCAGGTTTTTCAAAGCCTTAACTAAAACATACACCTACACACACAAGGTCGGGCTCGACGCCCACGACTCGCCCTGGACGTCGGGCCTCTGCTTCGCTTTTTCGGTCGCAGGTGGGTAGTGGAGCCTCTCCGCAGGTTACGATGCTGCCCACCCTCCAAGTGTACTTCCATGTGTCGTCTATGCATGTGTGTCTGTGTATGTTTCACCCATGTATATCTATCGGCCCGTACGCCACGTTCCTTGCTTGCCGGCGTCTCATCTTTCCTCTCTTTCTTAATTGATATAACGGGATGCCATATAAGCCGGATTAAAGTAACCCTTTCCTTAACATAGCATATCTCTAGCGGAAGGCACATGGCCTCTGCTAAAGATGGAGGAAAAAAAAAAAAAAAAAAACCGTGACCACCCGGGAAGAAGAGGCTCGACAGGACCTAGTTTTCACTGGCGATCGAGCACTAGAAGCTGCCTGCTGTCCCAAGACCCCGCCCACCCTCTCCCAGCTGTCTCGTAGGTGTCCTTACTAGGGCAACTACGGGAAGCTCTGCCCCCCGGGTGACGTCAGACACCCGGACCACTAGTTGGTTGTCAGCCGGATTAGTCGGCCGACGCCAACCACCTCTTACACCACTCCGTTACCGCGACCAAATTATCCCTCACCAAACCACCTTCACCTATCTTGGCATCGTACTAGACAAAAGTCTTTGTTTCGGCCCCCATATTGCTTATCTAAAACAACGTTGCGCAAAACGTCTAAATCTCCTGCGCTGCATCTCCGGTCGCGACTGGGGTGCAGACAGGGCCACACTCAACACAATGTATATTACTCTGATTCGCTCAATCCTGGAATACAATGCGTTTATCTTCGATAATATATCCCCTTCACACATCACAACACTTGAACGCATACAGAATAACGCAATACGCCTCATCACCGGAGCACACCGCACCACGCCCATCACTAGTCTCCGGGCTGAGGCCCACCTCCCCAGCTTACAACACCGCAGAATGCTTCAACTAGTCAGATACCACTTTCGCACCACAACACAACACAACCACCCTGCCACCCTCGCACTCTCTAATCCTCCCGTTCGACGTACATATAATAGGAACAAATACAATATTGCCATACATTTAGACCATGTCCTCACATTCGCACTCAAATTCCCCAACGTAATCCCCGACAAATTGCCTCCTCTAATCCCGTTTTGGCACATGAAACACCCCAAACTTGAGTATCTCTTTCGGGAAAACAAAAACCTGCTCACCCCCACCGAAGTCCAAATTAGATTTTTTGAATATCAAGAGGCCCACCCACAACACACCTTCTTCTACACGGACGGCTCACGTACCAGCAATGGTACGGGAGCCGCCTGGTGCGGTGGGCCCAACACTGGTCAAACCAAATTAACACTTCACCATTCGGTTTACACAGCAGAACTAGTCGCCATACTCACTTGCCTACAACACATCATTGCGCAACGCATTACTACCCCTACTACAATATGCACTGACTCACGATCCTCCGTGGACGCCCTCGCCTCAATACACAACACCACACACCCCACGCTCCACGCCATCCGACACCTCTACAATGCCAACCACGCACACCTTCCACTCACACTGCTCTGGATCCCTGGACATAGGGGCATCCCGGGAAATGAACGGGTTGATGGTCTCGCCCGCGCGGCGATCGACCTCCCCGATAACAACGGAGCCCCAGTACCCCCCGGAGATCTTTTATCCCTCACAAATAATCTGTTCAAAAAGTATATTCAGGCCTGCTGGTCACACAACACCACACACCTACACACCATCAAGCCCACACTTTCCAGCTGGCCCTCCTCCAACCAGCACACCCGTCTGAACGAGGTGGTTCTCACCAGACTTCGCCTGGGCCACACCGATTTGACACACAATTTTCTTTTTCATAGACCTCACCGCCTTCCACTTTGTACCACATGTCATGTTCGCCTTACTGTCACTCATATCTTACTTGACTGTCCAGCATATGCTCTTCACCGTCGCTATATCATGCAATATGTCGCCAAGATCCACTCACAACTTTCGCTTCAAGCTCTCCTCGGGAATGACCACCCAGAACTACTTGATTTACTCTTTCGCTTCCTCCAGGACACCAAACTCTCCGAACTGATATAAAGCCTCCGTCGCATTTTCCTTTTCCAAGCTAGCCTGATAAAAGATATACGACACGCGCCACACTCCGTACTGGCTGTATGACTCCGCTCCACATCTCTTCTTCTCCGTTGTCGCAAAACACGTCCATATAGGTTATCTCACACTAGGTAGACAGGATCCGATCCAATTTGGCTACTACGGACGGACTTCCTTTTAAATTGCGCTTGGTTTTTTACCCTCGGGTTTTCCAAGCAGCCTGGTTTTCCCCTTTTTAGGGGTTTCCAGGCTTTAACTTAAAACATACACTTACACACACAAGGTCGGGCCCGACGCCCACGACTCGCCCTGGGCGTCGGGCCTCCGCTTCGCTTTCCAGGTCGCAGGTGGGCAGTGGAGCCTCTCCGGAGGTTACGATGCTGCCCACCCTCCAAATGTCCTTCCATTGTCATGAGTGTCTGTATGTATGTATATGTACCTGTATGACATGCGTGTTTCGTCTCTACGCCATATTTCTTGTTTCACGGCGTCTCTCCTTTCTTGGCTAGTTGGTATAACCGGATGTCACATAAGCCGGATTAACGTAACTCCTTCTTTAACGTAGCAATCTCTAGCAGATGGCACTTTGCCTCCGCTAAAGATTTAGGAAAAAAAAGAAAAAAAAGACTTGAAACAGCGGGCGGGCAGTTTTGATTGTTTTGTCCCATCCCACCCACTAGGTTCGAGCCAGCAGAGGTACCTTCCTGGTTTCATGGATCGTGCTAGCGGCCTTTGGCCGTGACTGCGCCCGCCTCTGTTGGCTACTCCCATCCCTCCAAGCACTGTGTTTCTCTACCCCTTTCGCACTACACTTCTCTTCACACTTTTCCTTGCAGCACCCCTTCAGGGTGCCTCTCTTGTCAGCACCCCTTCAGGGCGCCCTTCCCACACTCAGTCACCCCTCCCCTCTCTCCTCAGGGGTCAAACCCCGCACCGGCATGGCCGGGGACCCCCGCCCCCCGCGGAGGGCGGATGCCGGCCGCGCCCAGGAGCCCGGGCCTCGCCACCGCGAGATCCCCCTGACGGGGAATCCTTCGTGCTCGTGGCACGGAAAGAGGGGTCCTGGGACCGCACGTCCCCCTTTGCGGTAGCCAAGGAGCTAGATAAGTTGACGGGAGGTGTAGGGTCGGCCCGAACCATCCGGTCGGGCGCACTACTGGTTCGGGTTCGTGACCCAACCCAGGCCAGGGCCCTCCTCTACCTGAGCCACTTCCTGGCACACCCTGTCGAGGTGGTTGTGGCGGATGGACTGAACAACTCCTTTGTGACAGTCCTTGCCCCGGAGCTGGCACACCTCCCAGAGGAGGAGCTCCTGGAAGAGTTGATCCCTCAAGGCGTCTGCGAAGTCGTCCGTTTGGGACGCCCCTCCGCAAAAAAACCGTATTCTACACTCCACACCTGTGTCAATTTGTTTTCCTAAAATAAGTACGGTCTTCTGTCAGTCCCAGTTATTGAGGTAAGCATGTGAGGGATCCCTTACTAGATAAATTAATATGCATTTGTGGGCAATCAAACCAAAAGTAAAAAACGGAGTGCTAAAATCTTGCGTGAACATATGGGACCGGTGCAGAGGTGAAAGGTGGAACTTTCCATACCTTTGAAGGCATCCCAGGTTGGAAAACTAGTGTTAAATGGGATAAGGTTGAAAGCGGAACATTGAAATGAAATAATAAGGTCTCGAACGGGAATAGGGACGAATGGAGCAAAGTAGAAAGTTGAATAGCATCGAATGGAATGTCGAAAAGTAGGTGCAGGTGTACCAGTATTAAATGGAAGAATGTTCAAAAGAAATATGGTCATATGGGACAAGATCTAAAGTGGAATAGCATGAAATGGAATAGTAAAAAGCAACTGGAGATAGGAGAGACTGGAATGACATCAAATGGAACAATGAAAAACTTAGGCCAGAGATACAGTAAATTTGTGCTCTAAGGCGATTTATGAATTCTTAGAATTCCTTTTTCCAATGCAAGACTTATCAGTGTGGTTAATATTATGTGACAACTAATTTCCGTTGCAAATGCTCACTTTTCAGTTGGCAGAACACCAGAACAGAAGCCTTCAGTTGGGTAACAACATAAAATATTGTTAAAATAAAAATTGAATTATAACCTAACCTAATCTACCTAGCCTAGCCTAACCTCCCATGTGGGAGGAAACATCACAAAAGGAAAAATACCAAACTTTTTAACCATAAGTTTTTAACTTAAAGAACGTAGCCTAACCTCAACTAACCTGACCGAACCTATTTTTGAAGAATATTGGCAAAAATTTAGTTGGAAAATATCCAAATTTTGAAAGCATTTTTCAACCTAAAAAAATCATAGCCTAACCAAGCCTAACCAAAAGTAACCCCATTGTTTGGTTCATGGTGGTAAAATGTGTGGAAACTTTGTCTTGTGAATAATTCAAAGTACAATATTGTTGGTAAATGTGTGGTTAACACGCGCCCTGGAGGGCCTCTGAAAATTACGCTCATTGGAGGGGGCGGGGGGCGGATTCCGCCCCCCCCCCCTAAGATCTCGGCTCCTAGTGAAGCTAGAGGAACGAAATTCGCAGGGTGGATGGGTACGGTAGTGAACTCTATTGCGTGCAAATTCATGACCTCAGTTTAATATCTTCAAGGTCAAATGAGGTCAAATTTGCAACATTTTCTGGTATTGCGTGGCTTGGCTTGTCATCGTTATGGATCGCTGTGATTGTATTTAAACGCTCCAAAATGGGCATCAATGATGTTTTGGACATTACTAATGATGCATTGCAGATGCTGGACCCAACATTTGACCTCAGGTCACCTATATAGCACCACTTTATCAGGTCAGTTACCTGTTCCAGTTACCGAAACCGGGCCGCCCGCCCGACTGCTCCGTCGGGCAGCTCGGAGCAATCGGCTTCGTGAAGAAAGGAGTGAAGTACATGAATAAAGTATGGAAACGCAATGACAAACAGTACAAATGACAAACAGTACTGCATTTATGACAACATTCCCGTTGATCAAGTTTGGTTCCATTAGCCTGTCATGAACTTGACCTGACTTGACCTCGGTGACCTAACATGATCTTGAAACTATATAGCATATCAATATACATCAAACAAGTCGCTAGTGTTGCCAAGAACACTTCCCTTTTTCGAATATACGGGAAGCGCATCAGCGCCGATTTTTGTGATCTGGCGCTATAATCTTTTTTGACTTTAGCGGCCCCTAACTTGACAAATTGTCTGCCGATTTCCATTTTTCTTCCTATAAACAACGCGCCGATCATTTCTCAGCAGGTTCGCAGAAAATCGCGTATATCGACTGGTAAAATCTGCAGTTATTTACGAAAAATCGGAGGGGTGGGCGGATTTCGCCCCCCCCCCCCTCCAGTGCGCGTGTTAAGGTGCGTTATGAACCCTTTGAATTTCATTTCCCAATGCAATGCTTATGGATTTGGTTAACATGATGTAACTACTCTTTCGTTTGCATATGCGTACCTTTCAGTTGGCAGGCGAAATGACACGAAAGAGTGTTTGGAGTTATGTAACAGCATAAGAATAAGGTTAAGAAATGCAATATAGCCTAATCGAACAAAGCCTAACGTCCAATGTTAGGAAAATTTGATAAAATGGAAAAATCCCAAATTATTCGTTCCCTCAGAATTTTTGGAACGGAGAAACCTGACATAACCTAATCTAACCTAGCGTAACGGAACATTTTGGAACAAAATTGTCTTGGAAAATTAGAAAGAAAATTTGATTATTTCCAACTTTCTAGTACTTTCTCTTTTTTTCAAAACCCCCTTACATGGGAGGCTAGGCTTGGTTAGGTTAGATTATGCTGGATTTTTCTTCAAGACAACCTTACACTAATTGTTATATGTCAACAGTGTCGTTGAGAAAGTTTGGTTATTAAAACTGGGTGAACAATTCCAAGTACCTATTCCTATTAATTGGCGTGCGTGATTTTTGGCAAAATATTTGCAATCACCTCCTTTAGAGCTTTACACTTTGAATACAATACATTTCGCCTGCCCATGATGTCTGAAATTGTGAAGGTGCAACCGTTTTGCTGAGGAAGCTACTCCGAATGTACCTTAAGGTAGGGGGAATTCAGTTGACTGGGCATGTACGTTTTAGTGTCGGTGAGGGCAGTACCATACTTGGTGGGCATTGGGTCACGGCCCTCCATTATTATTCAAGGGCGGATTTTTTTTTTTAAATTAAAAAAGTGTTTTTGGGAGCAGCATTTCTCCGAACTGGGAGTATTTCCTATTATGAGAGGCGCTATCAGCTGAAGAACTCGTTGAGTGGGAAGGGGTGCACTCAAATGTGCTAGAGAGTACCTTTTTCCGTCAAATAGGAGCCACATGTCCATCAGGGAGCGGGAGCACATGCCTTCAATTTTCCCCTAGGTCTGTCAGTGGCGTGATCATGGCACCAGAATTTCTTTATTAAATGTGCGGATGTGAGTGGAACTAAAAGTTTGGATTGTAGGTTCCAAAACCTGCCACAAATTACCAGTGGCGCAGCCAGGATTTTATTAAGGGGGCGTGACCCCAACAATGTCATGAAGTGGAGAACGCTTTTGCGCGGGAATCTCACCGATTTTGTTCGTTTTACGTGGTGAATATCTCAACAATTTCTTGCATCATCCAGTATCTTTTTGTTTGTTAAGGGGTAGGGGGCGGGCCCCCGGCCCCCCTTCCCTGCGCCTTTGCAGGTTGTTACTGCCTGCCCAAAGCTTAAAACATATACCCCAAAGTCAGAGTGCTGACCCAACAAGAGCCTCAGCTCTGCCAGAGGTTACAATAGGTACATGATGAATGTTTGTTTATATGTTCGAAATTTATTTCGCAGAAGAGAAGGTTGAACACCTGCTGTGCTTCTTCCACGAGTTGGAGGTCATGCAGGGGTCGTACCTTGTGAAGTCAGCTCCCTGCATCGATGAAAACATGTTCGTCGAGGAGGGCGAGGAAGTGCTGAAATTCAACCTATCAACGCAGTATACCGGCTACTTCCGTGAAGCGTTAAGTTTATGATGTTCGCGCGATCCGACCCCATGCGCTTCCCCAACACGTCTTTGACCATTCCGGAATATGTGATGGAGACGAACGTGTTTGCAAAAGTGTCTAAAGATGTGTCCTTTCTGGTGTAAGACGGGTTGGGGTAGTGCAAAGGGCTTTGCAAGTTGGAGACGTGTCCGGAGGCTCTCCAAGGTCGTTTTGTTTAACCTAGATATTGCCGCATAGAAGTAATAAATGCACCGCCTTTTCTGTGTCTCACGCAGGGGCGTCGATTTGTATCCTTTTGCGGGGGCCATGGCCCCCCCCATGCTGATCTTGGCCCCCCCCCAATGTTGATTTGGGCCCCCCAATAACCCATGCTATTTTTATGCTGATAAAAAGCTAAAGGAAAAAAAGAAGAAAAACACTGTGTTAGGTACATAGAAAACTTAGTTGATGTTAACCAGCACATTTTGTACTGAAAAAAACAGATTTGGACTAGATAGTGGAGTGAGCAGGGGCGTCGATTTGTATCCTTTTGTGGGGGCCGTGGCCCCACCAATGTTGATCTTGGCCCCCCAATGTTGAATTGGGCCCCCCCCCCAATAACCTATGCTATTTTATACTGATAAGAAAGCTAAAGGGAAAAAATGAAAAAAACACCATGCTAGGTAAGTAGAAACATTGATGTTAACCAGCACATTTTGTACTGAAAAGAAACAGATTTGGATTAGATAGTGGACTGACCCTCCACCTTTTGCTGAAAAATGTAAAATTGTGTGCAAAAACAAACAAAATAGCTGAAATTCTCTCCACTGTGGAAGTACAGCTTACATCATAAAATGTCGAGATTAGCGATGCTGATGCATTTTAAACCAGATTTTCTGAAAGGAAATTTGTTAAGCAACTAAACACCAATTGCATGGTCATACTGATGTCTGTACACACCAGCAGGGGTGTCGATTTGTATCCTTTTGTGGGGGCCATGGCCCCACCAATGTTGATCTTGGCCCCCCCAATGTTGATTTGGGCCCTGCCCTCAATAACCTATGCTATTTTTATGCTGATAAAAAAGTGAAAGGAAAAAAGAAGAAAAAAACACTGCTAGGTACATAGAAAATGTAGTTGATGTTAACCAGCACATTTTGTACTGAAAGGAAACAGATTTGGATTACATAGTGGGCTGACTCTCCACCTTCTGCTATGAAATTCAAAATTGAGTGCAAAAAAAAATAGCTGGATTTCCCTCCCCTGTGGAAGGACAACTTACATCATAAAATGTTAAGAATAGCTGATGCTAATGCATTTTAAACCAGATTGTTCAACAAAAAAAATGTTCAGCCACAAAACAACAATTGCATTGTCATACTGATGTTTGTATACACCACCAATGGCAAAACCACATGCATATGGAGCTTGAATAAGGTTCATTCCATTCTCACTTTCCAGTCATTGTCAAACTTGCAATGACTGCATACCAGTGAGTGAACCAGTGAACAACAATCAGTTATCATTGAGATTGTGGATATACAAACTATAATTATCTTCAACAGCCCACCCATCACACCATCAGCTTGATATTTACCTGGTGCCTACCTAGGTACCTACATGCCCAGTGACAATGTGGATATTCTTTTACTTTCTGCCATAGCGTTGTTTACACTAGATATGTAACCGAATGTGCCGCATATCGGCAGGAAATGTCGCACTGTTCAAATATACCACTGGATATGGATGCAACGTTTTGATGACGTCACAAACAGTCACAGTGTACGACTTATTCGCCCATCGGGAAACCGGACGATGTCGCAACATTACATATGACTCAGTGCAGCGTGAAACTGCCATGAGACCATCGCAGTGGCTTCAGATCATCAGAACCTCTTCAAATAGATCCATATGCATGCATTCAATTTTGATATGGGGAATCCAAGTCTCAAACTGAACCAACGAGATCCATGTGTGAGCCAATCTGCCAGCTTATGACACCATGAAAGACAAAACTCAGCAATAAGCTGCATGGACACTGCATTGTAATTGATATTCCTGAGCAATATGTACTAAGTTATGGCGCACATGACTTCCAAAGCAAACCTTAAAAGTTACACCAAAGTTAGCCTTTAAGCCTTGGTGACGTCACAGCTTTTTCCTCATATATCGCAGAAATTGGTAGCATCAGGCATGTTTCAATTTCGCTGCGCATGGGGGGGGAGAGTGATTTTTAGGCGTGCCGGACCATAAAGGTCATTTGCGCCGCCTCTAAAGCAAGTACGTTATATGCCTGTCTATAATAGCGAGTGTTTGCTATCAAGGTACAGGCAGGTGAACATTTACGTTAAGGGAATTTTACGTTATAGTTTGTGTGATATTTTAGGTGCTGAAGGCGGGGGCTGATATGGGGACATGTCTAAATGGTTTTAATTTTACTTTGCTCCTCCACAAAATAATTTGTAGTTTTGGTGGGGGTGGGGCTGCGCATGCGATGTGCGAAGCTTATGCATTGCCCATATAGTTTTGCACGTTACATGATTTTTTTCTCGACAAATGGAGGACTACCAGGGGGGGTCGATTTGTATCCTTTGGTGGGGATCATGGCCCCACCAATGTTGATCTCGGCCCCCGCAATGTTGATTTGGGCCCCCTCCCCCCAATAACCTATGCTATTTGATGCTGATAAGAAAGCTAAAGGAAAAAAATGAAAAAATATCATGCTAACTAGAAAGATTGATGTTAACCAGCACATTTTGTACTGAATAGAAACAGATTTGGATTAGATAGTGGACTGACTCTCCACCTTTTGCTGAAAAATGTAAAATTTTGTGCAAAAAAACAAACAAAATAGCAGTATTTCCCTCCACTGTGGAAGTACAGCTTACATCATAAAATGTTGAAATAAGCAATGCTGATGCATTTTAAACCAGATTGTCTGAAGAAAAAAATCCGCTAAGCAACTAAACAACAATTGCATGGTCATACTGAAGTTGGTACACACCACCAATGGCAAAACCACATGCATATGGAGCTTGAACATCATTAATTCCATTCTCAATTTCCAGTCATTGTCAAACTTGCATGCAAATCATGGTTATCATTGATATTGTGGATATACAAACTATAATTATATTCAGCAACCTACCCATCACACCATCAGCTTGATATTTACCAAGGTACCTACCTACCTACATACCCAATGACAATGTGCATTGATATTGATATGGGGCTACCCAATCTCAAACTAAACCAACAAAAGCCACGTTTGAGCCAATCTGCCAGCCTATGAAAACACGAGAGCAAAGTCAGCAAGAAGCCGTATAGACACCTCATTATAATTGATATTCCTGAAGAAAACAATGGTTAGTAAGCTATTGCCACACATGACTTCCTAAACAAACCCTAAAGAGTCATACAAGACCAGTGTCTGGTAGCGGCCAAGGCCTGTAGCGGCATTAAATGCCCCCCCCCCACGATACTATTACCTTAGAAGGTACACCAAAATTCGCCTTCAAGATTTGGTGACTTCATAGCTTTTTTCTCTTATATTGCAAATATTGGTAGCATCAGGCGTGTTTCAATTGCACTGCGCATGAGAGAGTTAGAGCATTTGTCAATTTTCAATTTTCAAAGTTTAAAGAACTTAACCAAGCCGAACCTAACCTACTTTAAGTTGCTGTTGAATAAAAAATGATTGGTAAACTTGCAGTTTAAGGTGATTGTTTGTTTGTTCTAATTTTTCTTCAGAATACCATGTTCATGACGGTGACTAAGACGATGGGACCACTTATTTTCGGTGCAAATATATTTAATTTTAATTTGGAAAAAATGACAAATTGTCCAACTGAAAACTTAAACCAACCTACCCTAACCAATCCTAATCAATTTGTTTGCTTTATGGTGACAAATGTGTGTAAACACTTTTGGATCCAATCACCTTAGTCACCTTCATAAACATGGTATTCTGCATAAATTTTTTTTTTTAAAGGGGAAAAAAAAGAACACCTTAAACTGCAAGGTCACCAATTAATTCGAAATTTTTTGGGGAAACTTTTTTGGAAATTTTTGAAAAGTTTTCCCACTTGGAAAGCCTAAACTGACCCAACTTAGCCAAATCTAACCCATTTGTTTGCTATATGGAATTATATTTGTGTAAAAACTTGTCTTGTTACCACCTTAAAGAACAATAATACCGGTTTAGCTAGGTTAGGCTAGTTTAGATGCTGAACTTCGAAATAAAAAAAAAAAATTCAAACATAAAATAAAATCGGAAATTTTCCTTCAAAAGGAGCTGACGTTAGGTTCGGTTAGGTTGGGTTCGGTTGTTCAATTTATAAAATTTTCGAAGTGTACCTCGCTTCATTTTGGTTTCTATTTTTTTCTCCAAAGCAAGGGCGTCGATTTGTATCCTTTTGTGGGGGCCACTGCTCCACTAATTTTGATCTTGGCCCCCTCAATGTTGATTTCCCCCCCCAATAATATATGCTATTTTTATGCTGAGAAGAAAGTTAAAGAAAAAAAGAAGAAAAAAACACCATGGGACTTACGTAGCTTAGTTGATGCCAACCAGCACATTTTGTACTGAAATGAAACACATTTGAATTGGATAGTGGATTGACCCTCCACCCTTTGCTGTAAAATTGACAACTTTGTGGAAAAAAAAACAAAGGAGTTGGATTTCATTCCAATTTGCAAGCACGACTTACATCATAAAAGCAACCTTAATTCTTGGCAACGCGGTACATAGTTTATCGTCGCTTTACCGAGGCTTATTTACTGACGCACCCGAGCATAAATGGGGCATATTCGAAATTCGGTGGAGAAATTCGGCGCAGCCTGGCAATCGCACTCGTGACGTCACGGCTCAGAACTATGGGCCTGTGGCGGCTGCAGAAGTGACAAACACCTGCTTGTAAGTTATATAAGGTCAAAGCCCATCACCAAATGTGTCTGGAGAGACTTGATAGACACTTACACGCAATAAATGCCACCAATCGTGGTGGGCGTTTCTCAGAACATCCAAATAAAAAATTCCAGTTACAAAAATTCCAGCGCATAAAGTCTAAATTTGAGGTTGCAGTCGACAAATGTGACGGAGGTGAGACATTCTTGATGCAATTGCGCGCAGTGTTTAATCCGTAGCCCAATCTCATGTGACGTACTGATTCGTTTTTTGTACTTCGCACTTTCTGATGTATCTGCATATTGGTGTGATTTTAAATAGTGAATAAATAGCCTGCTGCTATTTAATTCCCAAAGGAACAGTAGTTGAAGAAGTAGGCAGGTCAGCTTGAACAAGAACATCCAAATAAAAAATTACAGTTACAAAAATTCCAGCGCCTAAAGTCCAGTCCATGCCTTTTTCTGATTTGTGCTCAGGGTTTCCATTTTAATATCACATAACTATCACGTATGTCTTCAAGAAGGTCTGTTTTTAGTTTACTTTTATTAATATTTTCACTCCACTGCACCTGGTGCTTTTTCTGTCCTGGATTGGGGCACCTAGTGTTGCATTTCCGTCCAGGGGTTGGCACACCTTTTGGTAAATTTACAGCTTAAGGCAATTTCTGATTTCTTGATTTGTTTAATGCAATGTTTAAGAATGTGATGAACATGATGTTACTGCTCATTTTGGTAAAGTTGTGTTTTATGGTGTTTTATGAATTCGTGGAATGTATCATTTCAATGCAATGTTTATGAATGTGACCCAAATTATGGGACCACTCATTTTCCATACAAATGCCTACATTTCAGGTTGTGAGCAAAATAACACCAAAAAAGGCTTTGAATTAGTTGTCATAGGATAAGCTATTCTTTTTAAATAAAAAGAAATGCAACATAACCTAACCTAACCTAGCCTACCCTCCCTTTGGAGAAAAACAAAACCAAAACATCAAGTTGTAAAAATTTCAAGCAATGTATTTTTTTACAATACAAAATGTAACCCAACTTAACATGTTGAAATGTAAAATAAAATAACATGTTGAAAGTACTATATTTTCAGGAATGGAATCCTGTGCTGATGATATTTTCTGTAATAAATTTGCAAATCAGATCTACATCATTAGTGTTAATAAATATGAAAAATTCATAGAAATGCATACACCGGTTTGTGGACAAGAAGTTATTCGGATGATTTATGATGTATTGGAACATGACAAATGTTTCATGATAGAAGCAGACAAAGATAGAGTACTTATCTCTCAATAAATGGTCAGTTCACTAACAAGACAGCAAATTCACTCAAATAGCACTCAAAACACCAGGCGGCCCACTCTTTTTGCAAGTTTAAAATCGATGACAGTGCTTTCTTGAATCATGTTTAAAGCACATGAAGGAAATGTATTGCTGACACTTGTAAGGAACTGATGTGCAATCTGCAATCTACTCTCGATCGTGCAATCTGCGGAAAAAACACGTTGAGCAGCCGCAGTGGCGTATTAAAGGGAAAAGTTCCCCTCCCTAACGTCAGGCACCAATGAAATACTTTCACCCACCGTCATTACTATTCAGGTCTGCTGTGCTCTGATGCTCCATCAATGCCGGTGTGTTTTAGCCTGCATCTGATCGTTGAAGTATTTTTATTTAAGTCGGTGTGTGTTTGTTGGTGTGTGGAGTGAGGAGGAGGGTAACGGTGACGGTGACGGTGACGATAGATCCGAGCCTACTATATGGCACGGCAGTCGCATGCTATTACTCAGAGTTGTTATGTTGACATGTACTGAGCACTGCTCTTTTAATTATGTGACTTCACCAGTTATTGGACGATTTTCCCCGTTGGTGAGGATGCTGAATAAACATAAACATACACATCGTCGAATAAAAATCGGAATTTCTGAGATCCGAAAATATAGTGGGCTAAATCCGACGAGTGTTTTTTTTTTGGGGGGGGGGGGGTCTAGTGCGTTGGCACTTCGGCCCCCCCCCCAATGTTTTTCAAAAATCGACACCCCTGGTCTCACGCCTTTGGAAATGTACGAAATGGTTCAAGTGATCAGCTTTTATTGGAGGGCGACCGCATGTTAGGCATATCCCAAAATATCTTCAGCGGATTGATGTTTATGGAAGAGCCAATGAAGATAACAAGCTAAATGTCAGTTATAATCATTGGTTTTCTATGAGCAGCGAGCGGATTTTAAATCATAGAACAGCTATTGTGCGAAGCGAAGACTATGCAAAGGATAGGCATGGGGCTAGGACTAGTACCGAGGGGTAATATCAATCCTCGCACTGGTAAGAGTAGTAGCATGTAATGAGTGGGACTATAAGTGATTAGCTTCGAAACTAGAGGACCGAATAATTAATCGAGGAAAAAGCGTAAGAGTATCGGAGTTTATCCAAAATTCGGCGCAGTGACACTCGAATAGCTTGCAGATTAATGGCAGGTATCGATGGACACTAACTGGTCAAGGGTAACTACAAAATGGTGACTTGTGTGCTGCGGATTCTAGAAGAGAGCACCGCTGTAGAAAACTAAAAACGAAATATTGGCTTCTACATGAGGATACAGTGCAAAAGAAACCCCTAAGAAGAATAACCTTGGGTTTTACGACGCATTCGACTGCTTGGTTTTACAGCTACGCCGATCACTCACGCGGATTGGTCGCGGGTGGACTCGAAAATTCCGCCGGTTGCGGGATTTGAACCCACGGTCTTGCAACAAAGAGTCGAATGCCCTGCCCACTGAGCTACCGCGACCCCTAAAATATAACCACCAAACGAGGAGTAAAGACAATAGAGTAGCCCGTGAAAGAAGGGTAGGTGTCGGAGAGAAACACTTCGATGAAGGGTAACAGCGAGGGAGTAACTCTGTGATGGCGAGTTATCATGATGTATAACTATTGGATGAAGGGTAGTCAATGGAGAGTAACTCGTAAGTTAAGAGTAACTGATAAAGAGGAATTCTTAAGTTAAGAGTAACTGATAAAGAGTAACCCGTAAGTTAAGGGTAGCTGATAAAGAGTAACCCTGGCACCAAAAGTAAAAAGAAAAGGTAAACCCGTCGTCCTGGTGTAACTGAGCCCGCAATATGAGAGTTGCATAACCATGGTCTGCGGGGGTTGGAATCGGCTGTGTACCGACACCCCACGATTTCGAGGTTTACCCGCGAGTCGGGGGTAAATTCGTTTTCAGTGTAGAGTTGACGGATAGCGTAGAGTGTGGGGTGTGTAGTGTTGTGTATGGCTGCGAGAGCATCGATGGATGAACGTGAGTCAGTGCAGATGATTGTTGGTGTGGTGATGTGGTGTTGAACAATGTGGCGTAGACAGGCGTAGATTGCGACTAACTCTGAAGTGTAAACCGAGTGGTGTGGTGTTAATTTTATTTGCCAAAGTTGGGTCCACCACACCAGGCAGCTCCCGTACAGTCTGCAGTACGGGAGCCATCCGTGTAGAAGTATGTGAAATTGGGGTGGGCTACTTGATATTCGAAAAATGTTTGTTGGGTTTCGAGGGGGGAAGTAATTTTTTGCTTTGGTGGAGGAGATATTCGAGATTGGGGTGATACAT
>JAOTOM010001504.1:0-70844 GCA_034440615.1 Ashinkailepas kermadecensis | reverse complement strand
CTGAACATGACATGGGAGACATCCAAAGGTAGGTGTTTGGGAAACAGAACATGTCCGTATACCCCCAGCTTCCCCCTAGGTAGGTAGGTAGGTAGGGGGCCAGCATTCTTCACAATGCAAGACAAATAATAACATGAGTAAAAAACATGTACCCATCTCCAAAAAGAACATCAGAGGTAAATTACGTTGCATGCTACCAGGCTTGTGCTCAACTCAAGTTGAATCAAGAATGAACTAATCAATCAATTCGTTTTGGATGAGTCATGAGTTCAATCAATTGTTTTCCCCAAAATATATATTGAGTCGTGAGTTGAATCACATCTTTGTTAAAAAATCAGTCAAATCATGTGTCAATCATTAAAATCATAATGAACCTTCTGACTCAAATGCAAGTTATGAATAAATGATATAAAGCATGTATCGTCGTGAATAGCATGTCATGACACAAAGTAGAGAGTAAAAACTCAGCATAATTATTCATGCTTAGAATTACAATTGTCAACTTGTCAGCTGCCAGTGAGTAAAGAATGAGAGGTACAGAAGTTATGTACCAAAACCAATGACAATAACTATAAATAAGTATTATTGATGTCAAAACATATTTGTATGTGTCTATTCAAATAAGGGAATTATACATATATATATTTATATATATATATTATATATATATTTATATATATATAGGTACATATATATATATATATATATATATATATATATATATATATATATATATATATATATATATATATATATATATATATATATATATATATATATATATATATATATATATATATATATATATATATATATATATAAACATATATATATATATTGTTTAATACAACAAAGAATGGCTCTTAGATGCTCCTGGGTTTTAGACATTGTGTATAAGGAAAATATACAACCTTCAATATACCAGGAGGTGCTGAGTTGACATCAAAAGTAACGATAAAGATCATACTTTATTACGCAACGTTTCGGCCAGGGGCCATCGTCAAGGGTGATGAAAAAAGCTAGCTTAAGAAATTGAAAAAGCATGTCGGAGAAAAGCGTGCAAAAAGACATGTGGAATGCAGAAAAGCCTCCTCAGTGGTGCAGACACTCACAGAAAATATAAAATCCTCTATCTTTTATATATTTTATCTTTAATCTTTTATATATCTTTCATATATTTTATCTTTAATCTTTTATATATATATAATATAAAATCTTTCTGCATGTCTGCACCACTGAGGAGGTTTTTCTGCATTCCACGTGTCTCTTTGCACACTTTTTCCCGCATGCTTTTTCAATCTTGTAAGCTTGAGCTTTTTTCATCACTCCTGGCGATAGCCCTGGCCAAAACGTTGAGTAATAAAGTATAATCTTTATTGTTGCTTTTGATGTTACTCAGCACCACCTGGTATATTGAAGGCCATATATTTTATTTGTACACAATGTATATATATATATATATAGATATGTACAGATATATATATATATATATATATATATATATATATATATATATATATATATATATATATATATATATATATATATACATATATATACATATATAAATATATATATATATATATATATACATATACATACATATATATATATATATATATATATATATATATATATATATATATATATATATATATATATATATATATATATATATATATATATAAATATATATATATATATATATATATATATATATATATATATATTTATATATATATATATATATATATATATATATATATATATATATATATATATATATATATATATATACATATACATATGTATACATATACATATTTATATATATATATATTATATATATATATATATATATATATATATATATATATATATATATATATATATATATATATAATTTATATACATATATATACATAGATAAAGATATATGTATATATATATATATATATATATATATATATACATATATATGATGTATATATATACATATATATACATATATATATATATAGCTATATACTATAGTATATATGTGTGTATATAGGGGGAGAGGGGGGGTTTCTGAACACTTAAGGCATTATGCAACAAATAGCTCTACTGCTGCTTCTGTATGGCTGAACCAGTAATTGTACTGTGTTTACTGAACACAAAAATGAACAAGCTATCCATATTCAAACAGTTCCTTTCAATGAAAATACTCTAACCACTTACAAAGAGGAACTTTAAAACAGATAATTATTTTATAGTGGTGTGCCGTATTCTGAACACGAAAATGTTGTTGTTCAGGATTACCTCACTGTAGCTGTTGTGGTACAAGCTATTAGTAGACACTAAAAAATGCTGGTGTAATTGCAAAAAAAAATTGAAAGTCACTTCCTTATGGTTTCCTTAAGCCAACTGCTCTTGGAAGCCTAAAATGGCTCCTGTGAACTTCACAACCTCCATACACAAAGCATAGGTAGAACTATGTGATCAGACTTCCATATTTTGGTAGTGGCAGGTCTGGTAATTTTTTCTTAAAAGGTGTTTTGGGAATTGTCGGATTTTTTTGCCGGAATATCATGTTTATGATCGTGATTTGTAAGATGCGATCATTTGTTTTCTCCGTAAATGCTCACGTCTCGGTTAATCTTAGCGACAATATCTATAATGCGCCATATACGCCACACTGCTGTTCTTTGTTGCATAATTTATCCACCCTCACCTGGCACTTCTCAGATGTGATTAAAGGGACATTCAACACTTCACGCAGTTGATTCAACACTTTTCCATGTCGAAAATGCTTAATTTCTGCCTCTTTGTCACATAGATGACTAAACTAAACAGACAGCACTGCGCAGCAGTCGGCTTCTGCTCGGTCTCATCTTGCCTCACGACTTCCAAGAAATAGTATGATAATTCATAATTAAATAGGAAAACCTAACCTAACCTAACGTAATATAATCTACTCTTATATAAACGAATATAAACTCATGTATTATAATTTCAAAACAAGCATAATATTTATAATGACGTCATCCGTACACCACGGCGTCAAGCCGTGCTCTGCTTAGTTTTTTTGGGGTTGTGGTGGAAAGTAGTGGTGTGTCATCTTTGTGGCAAAGAGGCGGAAACGAAGCATTTTCGACGTGAAAGTGGTGAATCAACTGCGTGAAGTGTTGCTGGATGTCCCTTTAATCACGTCTGAGAAGTGCTAGGTGAGGGACGGATAAATTATGCAACAAAGAACAGCGGTGTGGCATACATGGCGGATTATAGATATTAACGCTAAGATTAACCGAGACGTAAGCATTTACGGAGAAAACGAATGATCGCATCTTCCGAATCACGTTCATAAACATGTTCCCCAAAAAACAAATTAAAAAAACACCCTTGAAGAAAAAATACCGCAGGTCCATCATTTATGAATACCACCATCTTTTTGTTATTTATGCACTGAACATGATGTGGGAGACGACTAAAGGTAGGTGTTCAGGAAACAGAACGTGTTCAGATACCCCCCCTCTTCCCCTATATATGTAGCTATTTACCTACCTAGGTACGATGTTGGTGCGTTCTTTGCTATCTGGTTTCACATCGGTACATGTCTTACCTACATAGGTACCTAAAGCGCAAATTGAGAACAGCGACAACTACACCAGAGTATCCACCTACCCTCACTCCGTCCCCGACTGGCATAACCACAAGACTGCGTTTTCAAGAAACAGAACAGCGAGTGCCCGCGGTCCACCACTGTTACTTACGCAAGAAAAGACACTGGTACCCAAATGCGAACATTAAAAAATCCACCTCTTTTACGTCCTCATTTCCGGTCGCACTGTATATATCTCCATAAGCAACTTTAGTAAAAATTCCTACTAAACTTCCGGAAGTTTAGTAAATATTCCTACTAAACTCACTTCCCCTCTTAGTAAATATACCTACGAAACCTTTTCGAGGATGTGTTGGTCTATCAGTGCTCGCTGTACCTGCGTATTACTTGTAGTATTATCGGGTCGTACTAGAAACTTGATAGAATTCGTGACGTCGTGCTGACCTCACCTCGTGTGTGACGTTGATCAGAAATGCTGGCAGGAGAGAGGGCAGGCTCACGAACAGGATGTGTTGGGAAGAACAGTTCCGTTTATGCCGCAGCTCAGACAACAAATACCGCTTTCTTGTTGATATGGTATGGAGGTTCAATTATTATTAAGGAAGTAGGTATGTATGGTAAGGAAGTAGTAGGTAGGTAGGTATGTTTCCCCCTTTTTATTAGTAGAAAGAAGGCTACCTAGTATTGGAATATTCACAAATACACCCACCAATGTTGATGCTGTAGGTATGCACCATAAGTATGGTGTAACTTTGTTGTTTATGTACCATACATATGGTATGAATGTTTGAATAGGACAAATGCTTGCATTTTTGTTGAATGGATTGTATTGAATTTACAACTCATTTTAGATAACTCCACATGCTTGGTGTGTGCTTAGCATGCTGGTTCCATTTGCACCATTTGGTGCAAATGGTTGATTTTAATGTTAAATTGATATATTTATTTTATTACTGATCTGGTAAGAAATTAACATTACTGGTTTAATTAAAACATTACTGGTCAGTCTAAGAAATTGCTTTTGTTTGAAGACATTGCTTGACCTGGTTAGGAAAGTGCACTGAAGTACATTTTTTTTTTAAAGGGGGGAGGCCAGAGGTGTGGCTGGTACAGCAATTGGTGCAGCAACAGATACCTGGTGTGGGTGGACTGATTATCCACTGACACTTCACACATGACTTGAAGGTTTGCAAGAAGAAGAAAATCACAACCATTGGAGAAAACCTTCAAAATGTGATAAACTCAATTTAAAAACTGAAGATGTGTTCATAGAGATAAGTTTTTTGCTATAAGCCTCTTGGTTTTCTTACCTCATGTTTTTTTTGCTTTTGGTGGTACATTTGATCTCCCTATTGGATTTTTTGTCCATGGCTGCCGGGCGTTGTCAGCAATTTGTAATACTTTGCAGTCTTGATGTTTAGTAACATTCCTTGGTTTGCCTCCAGCATTTCCAATTTGGAACTGGTGTTTGTATGATGATGGCAAGTTATTGATGATCTATAGGTGATTGTAGAATCTGGATATTTAATCCTGCTACCATATTACCACATCTTTCTACTCAGAAACCTTAGAAAGAATGCTAATGATCTCTGAACCTCTCAAATGCAGCGTCACAGCACTGATTGAGACACTGTTTTTACTGGTGCTTCACAACCCACAAACCCAGCCAGGAGCACAGTGTGAAAATCTCAATTGCGGCTTATTGTAGGACATCATGTCTTAATTGTGGTGGGGTGGTGTGTCATATGCCTGATCTATGCTAAATGGGCGAGCATTCCCATCTCAATGGGAATATGCGTGATATTTGTCTGATTGCTTTGTGATTGAGTGGCACCCTAAGTGGTTTGATTATGTGATGGTGTTTCATGTCAGATTGTGGCAGCTGGACGTATGCTCATTTGAATGGTGATATGTAATGTGTTGCCAGCAGGCACATGGGAGGCTACCCTCCATTGGCCACCCATGCAGGTCTACCTGGCTGGGAGATGGGGCCAGCCTTGTCATGACCTTGGCTGGGGCTAGGTCCCCAGAGTTGGGATTCTGTGTGCACCAAATGCACACCTGTCAGCACAATTCAGAGTGTCTGGTCTGCCAGCCCAAATACAATGACCTGTATCCATTTGCAGAATGTGGAGCATATTTGGTAACAAGGCCTAATCATATTTTGTGCTTTCAGCATCTGCTGCATGGGCATGCAAGTGGTGCCAACTGGCTGGCCGAGATTAGCTGCTGCCCGACAACCACCTCTCCGACCACAGTGGGACATCAGGTGGTGGTGGGACAGCGGTGTCATTGTGTGTACAACTGAAGAGAGGGCTCACATAGATTAATTATAGGCTGTGACAGGCCACTTCACGACAAAAGTATACTGGCATGTCGTTGGCATGCGCTATTATGACATTTGATGTTCTTAATGTGCTGCGACTGCCTCGACACAGGCCTAGTACATGTTCGAAGCACGTCGTTCCAGCTGCAGGATCAATGATGGCCTTCTGTTGCACACATTTGATTGTTTTGTGTATAGGTGTCTTTCCTGGAAAGCATTGAAGCTGGCGTGAAGGTGGTAAGAGTCGTCAGATTTTCCTTTCTCTGAGATTATTGCAAGTTGGTGCAAATAAGCACTGATAAGAACCAAATGAATATTGTATCCAGATACCTGTTGGGACACTTTTCGACCAATTCGCAGCTTGATCCCAGGGTTTATGTAACAGAGGAGGGCAAGGTAAGACGCCTCTCACCGAACATTTGATTACTTGATTTGATTTGATTCTTCGCTTAGTATTATTGTCTACCTTGGAATCGTCAATTCAGAACAGGGATGAGGGAAGTGGAGGATATGCACGAACAGCTTAAGGCATTTCTGTCCAGGGGACACCTTTCGCTAAACATTCCGACGGCGGGATGGCGTGATGGTGGCGTTTGGCTGATTGGAGTTGGTACGGATGAACCTTCGCGATGCGGCACTTTTCTCGGTTATATGAAAATTGTCGTACACCGATCTGGACCGGGCACGGGATCATACAGTGCACGCCCGCCTCTGGATCCGCCAGTGAAATATGCGTGTGCACTGATGTGTTCTGTTTGCGTCTGTTACCTTTTGTGTCTGTAAATGCTTGTAACTTGTGGAATACATTTGGTGAGGGGTGCATTTTTTTACGCGTCTGCTACACTGGTCGCATTTGGTTGGAGGCCGAGCAACGTTCTCCTCTTTAGGAAAATTGAATTTCCCTCTTCTCGTCGTCCCGAGGTAAGCAAGGCGTTTTGCGAAAATGAGCGATGGAAGCATATCACTATCAAGATAAAAATCGGGGTTAAATCTGGCGTTGAAAGATTTGCCTGTGCTACCCGAGGAAATGTCTGTTAGTGTGGTGAGCTGAGCTGGAATACGCTCTCAATTGTCAACTTTAACACTCGGGAGTCATCAGCGTTGCGAGGGCATAATTAAACGGATACAATCTTCTCCAAATGTATGCAAGACAAAACACCTGGAGATTGTAGCACCATCTTCATGAGATATAAAAGGTGGCACTGCAATTATCAGCTTAGTGAATTGACAATACGTGGTGGCAGGGGTGAAGCTTTATATGACATTGTGAGGGCACTTGCATGAACCCGCCCCCCCCCCCCCATGTGGCCTTTGCACTTCTAAATAATATAAACTTGTAACATAGGATACTAGTGGTATGCCCCCAATCCACTTGTGCCCGCTTATTGCTTTCATGTGGTGCGCCCTCCCCCTCGACGAAATTATGTTCCGAAGACTAGGCCTATGAGTGGCAACATTTATTTTTGCAACAGTCGCAATGTACAATGATGGAACATGTACGAATGGCGTGTCGGCACTCGTACCCTTCTGATCAGGCTTCTGGTGCATATTAAATGAATTTGCATCGCCATGAAGGTTCTCTTCTACCATTGCTGAGTTCTGCCTAACTTCTTCCATATAATTGTTCATCTGTGTTCCGTTTCGAAGTTCTATTTCTCAACGTTTTTCATTTGTTTCTACCCACTTGTATGACAACGGGGCACATCTCCATCGAATTGCATCAGGCTACCTAACAGATCCAGCGGGGCCCTAGGGGACGGCCACCCTCCTCCCTCCCCTTGGGAACCCGATTAAGGTCTCCGACATAGATGGTCGCTCGTTCAGGCAGTAAAGGCTCTAAACAAAGAAACGAAATAATGCATTATTTCCTTTTTATTTCCCATGCATTATCCCCCCTTCGGCAAAGGCATGATCTTTCTGCGAAGGTTGAATGCACCTTCACCCCTCCATCCTCAACACATTTTTCAGCCGGAGACGCTTCTCCGAATAGAGAACGTCCTGGACATGGGGGAAGCTCGATTGCACCCATCCCTCCCCTCAGAGGCGTAGGAACGTCTCAAAAAGCGGAGGGGTGGGGGAAAAATCCATTTTGAAGTTCATTCTTTCCCTGTATCGCCATAACATTAATGTTAAACTTTCATAGAAAGCGGAGGGTCATGGCCCCTTGCCCCCTGTTCCTACACCCATGCCTCCCATTTCCCACACTCAACGAACTTTTAGCCCGCACCCCGTAACAAAATCCAGCTCCGTCAGTGAAGCATACCACTATGTGTGCCTACCATGCCCCTGTCGGTTCCCTATATTGGTTCAGACAATGTCGAACCTGAATTATTTTATAGTAAGCATAGATGGGGCTAGCGCAACGCTGACGAGCGTTTGACAATTTGCTCAGGACCCACAAAACATGAATATTCGTTAATGTGTTGATATATTGAAAACCAGGATTAAATTATCTATTCTTACAATCTAAAATTTACCCATAAATTCGGTCGTCATAATTCATATCAAGGCAGGTATTGTTCTTTATTACTTCCTCGAACGAAAACTCTATCCAGATTGAAGGTATAGAGAAGACAGATTCATGCCATTCGCTCAGTTTGGTTGTAGTCTACAGCAATATATATATTATGATAATATCAGTTCAGAAGATATATATCTGTTAAACTGTCAAAATAATACAACAAAAACATATCATTACAGGCCGCTACGCGAATCGTCATTTCATTTTGACACACATTTCCTCCACTAGGCAGCACAGCTAAGGCATATTTAGTTAGTGCTTGCGAAAACGTCGTCGAGACTGACCGAAACGTCATACATAGTGAGCGCACTAGCGCCCTCAGCGGGGAATGCGCGGGTTTTATCCAGTTTGTAGTACGACTGTATTATCCTATTGTGTTGCTTTGTGGTGTGTAGTTGCACTGTTAGCTGTAGCCTTTTGCTGTAGTTAATTAGTGATAGAAATTGAGATGTGTTCGATATTACCTAGGTATCTAAAATGCTGATGCCGCTTATCGGTAAATTTGCAGTTTAAAGTAATCTGCAATAATACTGCTTATCTTGCATATCGTGATTGAGATGGAGAAGGTGGCCTAAAATTCAGTGTCAGTGTCCTGTGGTTGATTTTTTTGTCCAGTGGTGGGTAGCATGCAAATATGTCCCATCACATTGAGATGTTTCAAGTTATTTATCAATATGATGGAAAACAGTGAGAGCAAGGATGATATTAATTGAGGAATGCTACATCTGCCAGAAAGATTGTGATTGAATAGAAAGATTGTGATGGGACTGGAGCATGACGGCATGGGATTGGAGCATGACGGCATGGGATTGGAGCATGACGGCGTCTGCAAAATGAGGTGTGTCAATACAGTGCTTGACTGTCCGACGTCTGAAGCACCGGAGGCGCTCTTGACGTGTTCAGCTCATGGCTCACCACCATCGGTCACGGCCGGCTCTACGTGTCACAGACTGGTGGATGGCGGTGGTAGAACAGTTTAATTTTGATTTCTGCTCCATCATGTGTCCAACCTGCACCGGCGAGGCCGGTATCGTGAGGTGCCTGGTAGGCGTCATCAGCAGCCGGTAGCCGAGGCTAGATGTCCGTGTGACATGGAAGCTGACTCGAGTTAGGCTGCATGTGCGCATTGGCTGGTTACGCTAGAGCGCAGAGAGCAGAGAGGCGGGCAGCTAGGCAGGTGCGGCAGCATGTCACCAGCCAGCGATAAGATGTCTACCCTCACACTGGCGGCAATCTGTCACCACCTCTGCCGTTTATCATGTGTCGCCAGATTCTGCTCCTTTCCTCCGTATTTACTGTTGCCGCCGTGCCTTGTGCTGCCCGTCCTGGCGGCACTTGACACTGCTCTCGTGTCGTCTGGTCACGCCGTTTTGTTAGCGTGTTTTGCTGTTGCGACTGTGACCATTGAGGGGTTGGTGGCGCTCCCTGTACCGGCCCGTCCTGACGGCACTTGGCACTGCTCTCGTATCGCCTGGTCCCGCTGTCCTGTTGGCGTGTTTTGCTGCTGTCGCTGCGACCAGGGGCAGACTGGCGGCGCTCCCTATGCCGGCCCGTGCTGGAGGCACTTGACACTGCTTTGGGCTCTCGTACTGCTACGGGGCAGGTGTGGCGTATGCCACTTCATTGTTGCTGATATGTATAATGTGGCCTATCAGCATTGATTGGAAAGAACGACATGCGAACTCCCTTTGCTCCACGAACTTTGATTGCGATCCTTCATTCATGCTCTGAACCGGAACCAGCACAGAAGCCGACTAGGTCGACTACGCCGACCTGTAGGAGTGTTTCGGAATGATCTAGATCTAATCCTGAACACATTGCTAGGGAATGCCATCAATACATGCCTGACCGTTTTTGGTTCCCCATGTTTCCAGTCAGTCCACCAAATGTAGCCTGCTAACTAGAGTGGAATTTTACATCTTTTGGGAGGGGTTCAGCCCCCTTTAAGACTGGCGTGAGCCCACCTCCTTCCCCCCAATAATTTAATATTAACATGTGGCACTAATGGGGCCCCTCGACTGAAGGTCTTCCTGTTACCTCCATGCATTGCGTCCTCTCAATCATTTTCTGGAAGTTCCACCCCTGCTGCCGAGTTGGCACGGAGGCTCACAGATTCCCCAATAAAAAGGAGTGTCTGACTTTCACGCACTCCCTATGGTCCCTATGGTATTTTATATATATATATATATATATATATATATATATATATATATATATATATATATATATATATATATATATATATATATATATATATATATATATATATATATATATATATATATACATTTGTATAGATATAATTATATCTATAGGTATATATCTATATATATATATATATATATATATATATATATATATATATATATATATATAGGTATATATCTATATAAATATATATATCCATATATATATTTATATATATATATATCTATGTATACATATATAGGTATATATATAACTTCAGTACCCCTCATTCTTTCTCACTGGCAGCAGACAAGATGACAATTGTAATGCTAAGCATGAATAATTATGCTGTGTTTTTACTCTACTTTGTGTCATGGCATGCTATTCACAAAGATACATCCTTTATATCATCTGTTCATAACTTGCATTTGAGTCATAAGTCTCAAATGACTTATTGTGATTTTAATGATTGTCTCATGATTTGACTCTTCTTTATAGAAAGATATGATTCAACTCAAGACTCAAGATATATTTTTGCAAAATGAATTGATGCAACTTGTGACTCATCCAAAATATTGATTCATGAGTCGATTCTTGATTCAACTCGAGTCGAGCACACATCTGCTTCAGAACACCATGTTTGTGAATGTGATTGGGAAGGTGCCACAACCAAATTTTTCAGCTTTTGCTTGCATACATTTTGGTAAATTTGGAGATCAGGGTAAAATTTGATTCTTTGGATTTTTGTTTGAATATGATGCTTTTTGACATCTTTGAGATAGTGTGACCATTCATTTTCTCTGCAAATGATTACTTTTAAGTCGATGGCAATTGATACAGTTGATGGCATAGGCATGATACAGAGGAAAAGTGCTACAATATTAATGGTACTTCATGAGAACGCTCCAAACATTTATGTACCTTAATGGGATTGTCCAGGCTGTGGCTTGTCTGTCTATACCTTGGTGGTGTCGAACTGACCAGAACGGCACATGTACTGCAGCTTATGAAGCTGTTATGCTTCGAGAATGATTTATGAATGCTGTGATCACGGAATTTGTTAAGGAAACAAATACTGGCAGACCTTGGAACCATTTCAGCAAATAACCTTGCTGGGGACGACACCATATTGTCGGGAAATTCTAAACTTGCGAGATTGTCCTGAAAAGAAGGCTTAATAATTCTGTAAGATCCAGGGATGTCCTGGAATGTCTTTGGAACAGACTTTTGCTTCACTAATTTTTTTAGTTGACTCACATGTGACTCATAGATCCTGAGATCTAATTTGACCCATGATTCAGAGCAGTTAAAATTATTTGATTGAACTCAATTCAGACTCAGAGCTTGCAAAGCATGATTCGACTTTTGACTCGGACTGACATAAATTTGAATTGATTCATATCTGACTCAGCGGTATCAGACTCATGAGCCATATGATTCAGTGTGCACAGCCCACAAACATGTATATATATATATACATATATATATATACACTTCAGTACCCCTCATTCTTGACTCACTGGCAGCTGACAAGCTCACAATTGTATTGCTAAGCATGAATAATTATGCTGTGCTTTTACTCCCTAATTTGTGTCATGGCATACTATTCACAAAGTTACATGCTTTATATCATTGGTTCATAACTTGCATTTGAGTCATAAGACTCAAATGACTCATTGTGATTTGAATGATTGACTCATGATTATACTTTTTTTTTATAGAAAGATGTGATTCAACTCACGACTCAAGATATATGTTGTGGAATTGAATTGATGCAACTTGTGACTCATGAAAATTATTGATTCATGAATTGATTCTTGATTCAACTCGAGTCAAGCACAAGTCTGCTTTCCTCTTCAATAACATCGAGCTCCCTCCCTCCCATTGTATATCTGAAAGTCTCACCTCCAGACCTCACATGCACTCACTGATAGTCATGGGTCTTCATTCACGTTGAGCTTGATCGCTAGATTATTGTACACCAGGGGTGTTGTTTGATATACCTTTCAGGGTGCAAGTTCGGGGACGAGTGGTCTAGGGGTAAGATGCTCGTCTCACAATCGAAAGGTTGTGGGTTGGAATCTCACCTGTCGCTACTCTTCGCCCGCGACCAATCGGCGTGAGAGATTGGCGACGCTATATGACTCAACGGTCGACGTGTCGTAAAACCAATAACCAACCATCAGGGGGCAAGTTCCATCTCAATGTTGGCTCCCCCCCCCCACAAATGCCAACTTTTAACATGGGACCCTCTGGAATGTGCCCCCAATCCATTTTGCCTCTCCATTGCCTTTAAGTATTTTGTCCGCCCTCCCCCCCCCTGTAAAATAAATCAGAAATCAACACCAGTGTGGTGCACTATCATATACATTACATTGCATACTAGTGTCTATGTGCGAAAGTAAAGAGGAAAATACTGAATTAAAACATTAGCATGTAATCAATGTCCATCCTCATCTGCAGCCAAGATGAGGTATAAACAAATGGCAGTCATAATTTTAATTTTCACAAAGTTTTGGGGGAAAGCAGTCCCTCACTCCCACTGTTGATTATGATGGCATCCCTCATTCCCCACTCTTCTATTATGATCAAGCAATTAAATGTGGATCCAGAAATTGTGATTGGACATGTGTGTTGATTTCTCAAAATTATTGGGTTTAGGAGCGCAATGCATGAAGGCAGTGGGCAGGCCCAAGTGTATTTGAGGACACACTCCACAGGGTCCTATGTTGAAAGTTTAAATTATTGAGGTGCGAAAGCCAGCATTGAGGAGGCACCTGACCTCTCAAGAGTATATATAACAACACTCCAGCATGTGGCACTTGTCTTGAGGGGCATCACTGCAAAATCACCTATAGGGCACCTCTGGCAAAAAAATTGAGGGGTTTAGGTGAACTCAACCTTCCTGGAGAGAGTTCCTTTTCCTCTTAGAGGAGTGCCTCTGGCCAGCAACACAAAATGGTGGTGTGCATTTCTAGGTTTCAGCGACCCTTTTGTGCCTCTTCCTCCAGGGGTTGGTGCGCATTTTTTGCACAATCATGTGCATGTCATATGCCTCACCAAGCTGTACGCCATGCTTTGCTCTCTGGCCTATGCCTAGGAGATGGCCAATATGTGCATGAAATGCTGCAGGAATGTTTACATTCCGGTGAGGAATGGAAATGGGGTGAGCCCAAGGTGTGCAAACAAGGCTTGAGTGGAGATCCTGATTTATGCTGACCAAATTTACTCAGTTGATCATCCAGATGGAGTTATAAAATATAACCAGATAATTTAAGATGGACAATGCAAATGGAACCATAGTGCTGATACCTTACCTCAGAATCGCTTCATGGGAATCATCACACAATGCTGGTGCCACATGTCCTCAACTAAGACCTTTTACATTTTATTTGTTGTTATGTTATGTTACATGTGTGATGGTGCCTACCTAGCTGTTACGATATATGGTTTTGATTACCAGCTTGTTTCCAGGATGGGCTATATGCTGTGCTGCATGACCGCCGCAGTCGATGCGCCCCTAAACTCCAACTCCGGCTGTATGCTGTAATGCAAATAAAGCTGTGCCAACTGACTGCTGGCATAATTAGTTTGAATATCCTATAGCTATGTTCGGGGAGTCTTACATGATTCTATTTTTCTTAGTTTTAGTTGATGCTGGGAGCAGCATCACTGTGTATATAATTGTATTTTCTTACTTGAAAATGTAAAACAGTTGATCTATTTGTTTTGCTGCATGACCCACGAGGTCCATGCGCCCCGAAGCTCCTATACAAGGATCAGTAATCAGTAGGATATCCAAATGTGCCAGCGAAATACAATCTGTCCTCCCTTGTTTGTTTTTCGCGGTTTGGTCACTACCATATCGTCCCGCATGGTCAAGTGGCTAGGATGCACGACCTTGTGTCGTGAGGCCCGGGTTCGATTCCCGTTGCGGGAAATTGTGTGACCATCCAGGAGAAACGAACAACCAGTTGTCTATATCTGTGTCTGCCATGCAGTACAGAGTAAAGGCATTATATACAATTGGTTATGGAACTCCACGATCCCTTCAACTGTGCTGAATGTATGCCCTCCACCGCTCGCGCTGTGAACCGTTTTTCTTCTGGAGCATACCACGATAAATTAACAGGTACAGAAGGCCTTCATATTTCATTGTTTCACACAAAGTAGTCTCCAGCATAGTCGCTAGATACAACTGTGCATAAATTAACTCGATCAAACAAATGGTTACCAACTTAAGGCCTCGGGCATCATTTAGAGAACAGCCATCAAGAAGACGTGGATTTGTCTCCCGACACTCATGTATGGACCTGAGGCCGGCCGGCAACGAAATCCACCCCCAGTCCACTGGAAGGGGTTAAGCAGTTGTCCTATCCACGGTAAAATTTGCAACGACAATGGGAAGGTCTGACTCTGGTGACTCAGACATGCTGCATATTTCAACGCACGTCATTTTTAACGTCTCCGGGGGTGGTGAAGGGGGTAGTGAAGGGGGTAGTGAAGTCTTGGCAGCCTCTCACAAACATAAGGTATCATTTGGGACACTGGATGAGCGAGGACACAAGATGGTTATTGGGTTTTGTGCCGCGGGCAAATGATCGGGCAAACAGCCGATATCACCACACGGTGGCAGGCTGGCCAAATTCAACACACACACACACACACACACACACACACACACACACACACACACACACACACACACACACAAATGATCGGAAGCCATACCACACGGTTACAAGGAACTTGTAGCCGTATCTGTCCCCACCACTCTTCCCTGCTAGATGCGATTTGATGTGCGACCGCTCAGTATGGGCATGATACAAATTTCCTTGAAACATCATCCGGGCATAATTTTTTCCACCAGACTTCACAATAGGCAGAGTTGCTGGATGTATTAATACGCTAGTCTTGGGCTTACGCTTTAGTATCAGTAGTGCCTTATCGCCTTTTTTATGCGCATTTTTATGGTACGAAGGTAGTGCAAGTGAACAATGACGATCAGCCAGTGCGCTAATGTTTCTGCGGGGCAAATCGTTGGACTCGAAATGGCCTAAGTAAAGTAGTCGGTGCACCATAAATCGTCCATCTACCACACAGCCACCACGGCAGGACAACTCAACCTCCCCACGACCGCACCTGCGGCGCTGCAGCATCGCCGCATGAGTTAGGAGACGAAGAGATTGATGCATATCTTCCGCCTCCAGCATTCTCCTTCCACTGCGCTCAAAACATCGGATCTGGATCTGATGCACAAGTGCGGGGAGGACTACGCTCACATTATGGCCACAATCCATTTCACCATACCAGATGTCCAATATGTGTTCAGGTATATCGATACAGAAATGTATGTCAATAATCGTACTTCACAAGCAAGGCGACATGGCGTCCGACACAAGCACCTTGCCGTCACGTGTTTCCGCTTTCTGCCAGTGACTACTACCCAAATATCTCATCGTTTTTTTTTCTTCAGACAGTTACAGGGCAGAAGACTGTGAAGCTAAGCAAACCGAACGAAATTAAACTGCGCTTAGCATTGTAGCCCTCATCCTTCAACTCGTATGGGAGGGATGAGCTGGCTCTCTCAATAATATATGCACCTCGATATATTATTATTTACTATTGCCATTATTACCTGTCTCTCCAGCACCTTAGCGTACGTGACAATATGATGTGCTTGTAAGTATCATTTTATCGAAGTATAATCCTGCGAAAAAAATGTAACGCAAGTGATGGCGCGGCGAGCTTTGTTTAACCGGCAGCCACAGCAAGTCTGCGGTAGGTATAAGAATCGTTCACACCAAAGCAGACTGTGGGTATGTGCATAAACGTACTAGAGATTGTTCACGAGCAAACGTTAACTCAACCCTGGTCTGGCAGATTTGTTCAAGGTTGGTGCGATCTGTGATACCGCATAGATAGATACCGCATAGATCTATCCGCATATAGATCATATAGATCACATATAGATCCGCATAGATCTATATGTGTATGTGATACCGCATAGAAGAGATCATAAGAGAAAGAAATCAATATGTGTATACCGCATAAGAATATGTTCGTCAGCTAGTAACTAGAAGATGCCTTTAGAGGGTGTAGAGCTGCAGGAAGTCGAGTGGAAGGCAACGTTGTTGCTGAATATGTACCAAATGAAGCAACAATAAACGGAGAGACCCACGCTGCCACCATCGCCAAGTTGCATTCAGAGTTGAAAATGAAGAGGAGAGGAAAACTTCAGAAAAGGCTTTCTTCAGGAGGATAATGCACCAGCACACAGCAGCATGCCAGGATCGCGGAGTATGCTGCCAAGCACAACACGTTTGAGACCCTTTCTCGCCCACCAAAAACGCCTGATTTAGCACCGTCTGGCTGCTACGTGTTTGGAAAGTTCAACGATTCCTTTGGTGGAACGCATTTCCATAATCGCAGAAAGGTATTTATGGGTGGATCTGCAAGCAAGAGGATGATTGGTTTAAAAAGAAATAGAAACATAAAGATATTGGCTTAAGACGTCGATAGGAACAGTGCATTGAAGTTAAGGTGTGGGGATGGGTGGGGGAGGAATGTGGATGGGGCTGCTGCAACCCCCCAGCTAATAAAAACAGAAAATAACAAACGGCATGAAATACAATCCAATATGTTGGACGAAACATCTCGCGATCGATATCCAACTTGGGTACTTTGAGCTTTTGGTTGAACTCTCGGACCGGGTATCTTATCAAATAAATGTTCACAATCATCGATAATTTTCGCGTCTAGCTGTCCTCCATTGTATGGGCAATAAATAATTGATACGAGCTTTAAGCGCAGTAATCCCGTGTCTTGGGATACTATCATGTGCATTGCACTATATGTCGTGTAATCACACTCCTCGATTCAGCACTAAATCAATCAAGTTTGTGGAGTAGGTAAAGATCCCTAAGTGTTGTTTACGCACCTGCCTTGTCTTACTTGAAATATATTAAAGTGATAGTCAAGTGATTACTGATCATTTCCTTTCTTTCCTGCTCCTTGCTCATTTTGTGACACTCGATGACCAATAATTATATATTCAAATAAAAAAATCACACAACGCTACGCATCGCCAAAAAAGGGAAGATTTACCCGCATACCCAGCACGGGAACTCGTTATAGTTAGTTTGGAACGTCTGTAGTTTGCTGATGGCCATGGTGACTGTGATGCACACAGGTCCTTCATTTTTAGTCAGGTTACCGACCCATATATATATATATATATATATATATGTATATATATTGTTCGCTTAACCGTGTCACTGAGCGTCACAAGGCACGTGAAATTCATGTGAAATTCTATGTAAAATTCAGAATACTTATATTGGCATGGAACCACACAATGTGCTTCATGCCGGCACACCTTCGAATTGTCTTGGCTGAAGCTGACTGATTTTGTGCCGCACATATGCGAAGTTATTCCCGCTCCCGGAATAAGTAGCTTTACACCTAAAGGGAGACGTACACCATGGATGAGTTGTGTTCAATGTCGTCGCATAATATGCAAAACTTCTGTGCTTCAATTCATCGCTTGACCGCCAAGAAATTATAAAAGGGTGGGCAGTGCACGGCGGTACGTCTCAGTGGAAATCTTCGGCTGCATCCAGTGCCACGGAAGAATAGCTCCCCGCAGTCATCATGTATCAGAACTTCGTTCTCGCCGACATTTTCTTTCATCGTTATAAAATGTTTGCTTCATTATGTGGCGATATGGTGATGTGCAAGCTTTGCTATCTGTTTACTCCAGACGTTCCTCCTGAGTCTCAACTATGCTTAGCAGTGTACAACGGCCAGTTGTTACTTGTTACCCTTCGCTTATATCCAATCTCTTCCTACATGTCTGGGTCATCTTCATCATCTCCGAGGAAGAATTTCCAAAAACGCCCCTCTTCGCTCGGACAATTACTGCACTCCTTCAGCTCGCAGTCTCTGCTGCTTGAACTGCAAACCACATGGTCGATGTGATCATTAGTATTTAGTTCCGGTACGTGGAGCGCACTGATGATTAATTTCGGATTTGGGTGATACGCACACACGCACGTTGAGTGTGCACCGCTACTGTCAGCGAAGACACATTTCCTTGGTCTTAATTTAGCAAACTTCGCTAAGCCAGTTAAAGATTGGTAGCATTCGCTCTGTCTTACGGAGGCTAGTATGCACCATCTTCTGAAAGAGCGGCGCCGCTTCTCTCCGATCCGTTAGTGCTGCTGTTTGGCTGACTTCGGTCAGTTTCCAGCTCGATCGGCGGCATTGAATTTGATTTTGTTTCGAGGCAAATGGTGTAGCTGGTGCACAAGTCGCCGCCTTCTTTAACGCAGGGATCATATATAGGCAACCTGCATACATCTATATCCTGATCTAAGGTCATTTTTCTGTGTTGTTACATTTTACTTGTCTATACACTTATGATTAACTTTGGTCCATGCCCTCTTGGGTTTCTTTGTACAAAACGTTTCAGTGTGCAATTATATTCAAACCTAGTAGTGTGACATGAAAACCGATCGTGACCCGATTTTTATATGCCCTAGCTCCATGACATTAAGAGACGCGACATGACCGTCTCGGTGGCCCAGTCTGCTAATGTGCTTGTTTCGAGGGTGGGAGGACCTTGGCTTAAAGTCCAAGGGCACAGCCAGGGGATGGGGAGTTGCGTCTGGTGCCAGGCTCCCTTAGCAACCAAAAATACACTAGATCAAGCAAAAAAGAAGATATTTTCGCCGCGGAACACCGAAGATTTTTGGTGCGCGAAGCTCACCGGAAATGGTCTCTGTTCCATGCCATTTTTTGGTTGGCCCCTTAGCAAAATCTTGGATGCGCCACTGTTTAAGTTTGCCATCGGGCGGACTTTTCTCGGCCGGGCTCCTACCCAGGGATGGCAGTAATTGGGGTGTGTTCGCCGTGTCACGGGTCTAACGCTAACTGACCAGCTCCCACGGCATCCGGTTCATCCTGGTCCGAAAAATCAGGATGGCTCAGTCGTGCGCACGACGTGCTACTGCTTTCTAAGAGCAAACGATTTAATTACTATCCAACAAGGGTGCCGTGCCGAACAAGGATCCTCTACCGTGTATATAACGTGCGTGAATTACTAAGTGTGCTCTACAAAAACCCTGAGTAGGGGAGAAAGCAACATTAACATCAAGCAAACAATGTGTCACCTCCATATTGTTGACACAATGAGCGCTCGATATCCAGAAGGCATGTTACATTTCTAAGTGACATCTTGAATTGTTGGCAATTATCTCAAACATCTTCACGACCTGGTCATGTTGCCCTCTCTCAAGCTGCGCAGCGACAACAGGTTTTCCACTTCAGCGCGGCGGCGGTGGTGAGTCAGCTAGTTATCACACAGGGCATGTGTTACTTGTGTCGCAATGTTTGTGGCGCTACGTGTGTCGTAAACGCTATCTGTTTTGACCGAGACGCCCCAGAGTTTCGCACGACACATGCGATAACCACTAATTTACATGTGCGGATGGATTTTCCTTAACCCTATCCGGTAAATCGTCCGTTGATGAGCACAAAAAGTTAAATCATCCAACATGAAACAAATGGAACATCCAACGGTCACATCATTCGTAGGTGTTGGACGCCCATAGGCCATCAACCAACCGTATGTTTTCGGTGCCCGAACAATGGTTAGCTTTTAGTGATCGGACATCCGTAGATCTTAGGCGATCGGACATGCATCGGACATCGGACATACAGTCGCATCTTGTCACAATACTCATGTATTCTTACTTGTTGTAGTAGTAATGTGGGTCGTAGTTGTTGCAATCACAACTATGTCGTATTACAATAAAGTCGCGTCGCATTGCAGCATTTGCATTCACTTGCCACAGTAAACTCGGTCGTTGTTTTCGCTGTGACAGTACCGTCGCGTTTCAGTTCTGGGAGCCGCAGCTTTGGTGTATGGCAATAATGTCACGTCGCAGTATTTGCATTCACAGTTGTGTTATGTCGCAGTAAAGTCGGTCGAAGTCCTTGCTGTTGCATACATGTCGCATCGCAGTCGTGTCATCGTAGAGCTGCCGTTCGTGATTATTGTAGCCGCAGTCATGTCGTGACGCCGCCTATCTCGGGGCTGAAATACTCCTGACATGAGAACTAGCAAGCTATTGAGGACTGTGATCGGACCCTAAGAACTGGAAGGGGCCCTGAGTGAAGAAGTGTTCGTGAGAGCAATGTGTCAAAATTCGGTATTTGTAGACGCCAAGGCAGATGCAAATACAATTTCGACTTGAAATAACTCCAAATACTGAGGTGCATTGTGGCGAAAATCTTAATTTGGGTCCATTTCGAGATCGGGAATAAGCTAAATGCCTTCCACTACCATTAATTATCACAAACCACTCGTGAAGATAAAAAAGCAAAGTCCTGTGACCTGATTGAGCGAAATTAAACACAATACGCATGATAGCCAGAGGACTGGACTGCGATACCTCCGAGGTTGGCAGGGATTTGAGGAATGAACACGGCTCATTGAGAGCTAATGAAAGTACCTGTTGGGTGGTTAATGTTGTGAGGAATACCAAAAGCCAGCCTGAGGGCAAGAATGTTTTTCCGAACAAAAAAGGCACACACAGAGGTGCAGCTTTGTATGCTTTTGGGAAGACACCTGTCCCCCGATGTTAACTTTGCCCTCCCCCCATAATTTCAAATTTTAACTTTGGACGCTACGTGGTATGGAAGTATATTGTCAGATGTCAGATTTCGAGCATTGTTTTCAAAGCACCCCAAAGCACCCACCCCAATGTGTAGGTATTATATATATATATATATATATATATATATATATATATATATATATATATATATATATATATATATAGTATATATCAAATACACATTATTGGGGCCCTTTTAAAACAATGCTCGAAATATAACACGTTTCGGAGAAGTGTGGGTGAGGGAGGCCAACTAGGGAAATCGCCGGCTATTCAGATGCAACCCCCAGGCCAAATCCTGGCTACGTTGCTGATCCCAAGATAGGCAAAGCTCCTCCGGATGTGTTAGCCCTGCCGCCGACCGATGGTTCTTGTTTATGCATGAAGTCTGGCTGCTCTGGCGCGTTGTTAAGTAGCCCAACAATCGATGCATACTCGTAGAAGCTTCGTATCCCGCTTTTAAGCCATTCACAATACAATCCCAGTCTCAAGTACTGAACCCCTGGACACATTTGGTAGCAAGATCGTTGGTCATGTCGCAAGCGCACCAGTGGCTTCCGCCGACATGAATTGGTCACGACAGAATGGAAAAGCCTGGTGCTTGTGACAAGTCCGGTCAGCTCGTCAGCCGGCTCTAACGTGAATGGCGAGGTAGACGGACCGCCCGCCAGAAACCGTCGGCCTGCCGTCGGCACGGGGGGAGGATCCAGGAGGGACATTGTTCCAAACAAAGGAGTGTCGGGGTATGGAGAAGTGGAATGTGCTAAAAATATGTCTTGTCCCCACGAGTAACAGAAAGACTCAACGGCGGGTCCAGCATTCCGCTAAGGGCGGCATCTGAGGTTTTCGTGCCCTCTGGACTTTTGTGAGACCGACTTCTCTCGCCGAGTGCCCGTGAACACAGCCCGGATTTTCAAAATCGTAGATAGGATCTAGAGTGACTATGTCCCGATAAATCTATCAAATATTTAATACATGGCGGTCGGTTTTCCGAAGTTGTCGGCCAAATGTTTGTGTGTCCGTCTGTCTCTCTGTCTATATGCGGTACAAACAGGGGGATGGGTAGCCGCGTCAGATCGGGCGGCAAGGCATTGTATTGTCTAGCCGCGCGACTACAAAAACGTCGCTTGCCCATGTCGGTTCGCGATCTGGGAACGTGCAGATCGCTGTCTTGCCTGGTGATCCTGTCACGTGTCTGTGATACCAGAGCAAATTCACAGGATGGTGAGTGAAGCGTAGCGCGTGCCATGCGCTCAATATTTGCTCGAAACCCCTAATTCTATTTAACATTGGGGATGTTTTTTTCGACCAAAAACGCGAACCATCATATATTGGCACCCGGCTCGGCTCACATCGCAGGGATGAGGGATGTGAAACACTACGTGAAAGCGCGCGGTGTTGGCTACCCTTTGGGGCCAATCTCGGCATGGTCGGGTCAACAAACTGCACGTGAGCGATACCGGTCTGCTGGGAGAACGGATTGCGCCGAAATCCTCTGTCAACTGGCTTAGCGTGTAAAACAGGGATTTTTACGTCCAAATATGACCAATTTTAATGCACCGAAGCGGTTGAGTTTCCACGGGTACAGCTCGCGCAACAACGGACCGATCGACACCAAGCTGACACGACGGCGTAGCCAAAAGAATCTCAAAGCAGGGCAGTGTGCAAGCATTTTTTCCTCACATGGCACGTGCACCCGTGGCACGCGCACCCGGGTAGAGAAAAGGCAGCCGTTTTCATCGTTTTTCACGATTGGGTCAGGTGCTGAAAAGCGGCTAAAAGCGACGATACACCGTTTCCTCCTTTACCCGGTTCTATGTACCGGCTACATATTTATCATTGACCATCGTCGCATGTCCTGTGTCAGTCGTCAAACATCGGGATGAGAGTCGTACGTGTCGTGACCCATAAAACAGGCTCTGTTTCACACGCCATCAACATCTCTGTCAGGTCCCATTTTATATTAAAAGTGGTAGCCATGCATAGCCCAAGCTGTTGGGATTCCCAAGATCCCTTCAGATTCGCCTCATCGAAAATACTTTTCGAGCAATCAAGGCTGCCCTAAGACGTTGCAGGCATCAATTTCGACCTTCTCAGCCGGCTCGATCAGCGAGTGTGCTGGAGCCAACTTCATCGGTCGAAAATCAAACGGTCGCACGTGCTGTCACGGCAGCCAAGCTGCAAGGGAAGGGATTTTATAGGTGAATATAAGTTATGATGTCTACAGGAAAATATAACTGTTTTATAGGGAGTATGGAAATGAAGTTGGAAAAGGGCAGGGTAGGTGAGATCAAATTAGGCCTGGCCAGATCAGGTCAGGTCAAGTTAGGTTAACTCAGTTTAAACCCGATTGGGAGCGCAGTACCCTTGACCGATTTTTGACACACCAACATGGTAGTGGGGTTGGTCCGCACCTAGTTCTAAGGGGGAGCCCCCCCCCCCCATACATAAAAAAATGTGCTGAAATAGAGAAAGCCTTCGACGCACGAAGCCCGCCGAGAATCTAATGTTTCGCGTGGTAAAAATACTTAATTTTTCACTTCATTTAGTGTATTTTGTGTGATGAAGGTGGGGAGGGCGGTCGGGCAACCACCCTTGGTTGCGCCTCCGTCCGTCAAATATTTTGTTGAGCGGGTATGTTCTGACAATTATTATCTGTATTGCAGGTAGCACCGTAACACTAGAGGCATACTAATGTTTGTTTTCGGCTTCATGATTTTTGCTCTGGCCGAAATCACGCATTAAGCATTAACATGCGTATGGAGATCCTTGGTCTTCTAAAGTCATTCTATGTCATTGACGCAACATGTCCCGATATTCTTAGGCTTCAGATATTTATCTGATACATTTTCATACTTTGCATACCAACTGGAGTTAATGTGCACATTGGAATTGAATTTAGCGTCAACTTTTACCTACCTTCAGGACAAAATCTCCTTTTAGGAACGCTTCGGACGTTTAAGCACCAAGATCATCATATCGACCTCATCTAACATTTGATCGATGAATCAAAATGTAGTGCAATGGGCATATATATTATCACAAGATACGGGATTACTGCGCTTAAAGCTCGTATCAATTATTTATTGCCCATACAATGGAGGACAGCTAGACGCGAAAATTATCGAGGCTTGTGAACATTTATTTGATAAGATTTAAACCGATCTGAGAGTTCGACCAAAAGCTCAAAGTACTCAAGTAGGATATCGATCGCGAGATGTTTCGTCCAACATATTGGATTTTAATTCATGTCGTTTGTTATTCTGTTTTTAATAGCTGGGTGGTTGCAGCAGCTCCATCCTCATTCCTTCAGTAGGGAAGGTGGAAAAATGCCGCGCATGGGTGACATCTTGAATATAAGAACATGGGAAAAACAATGTTTTATATTCATGACTTTAAAATCCGGCACGAAACGGGGGTGGGGAGGACGAAGGAATGTGACATTTTCTTTCTGGGTCAAGAAGATTCCTGGCCCTTCGGGCCGCAGAACCACAGCACCTCGGCACAACCACCGGAACGGAAGTGTGCCTAGAGGGATCAATAACTGAGAGAAGAAAGCCATTTTGGGGACGAATGCCGGAGAAGGCCCTAAACTGGTAAGAAGGTCCAAGATGTCGAAAAAGGCCCCTAAATCTTTTAAAGGGTCCAGGGAACTACCAGAAATAACATCAGATGGTTTGGAGATATCTGAAACATTATCAGTTATTGACTTAGAGGAGCGTCTTTCGCCAAACACCGTGGCGAAGTTGCGTGGCATCCCCCGCATCGAAGATACAAATTTGACATTTTCAGCACCTTTTTCTTACATCCAAATAAGAAGTTCCAGCAATCCAATCAGCCCGCCTTCGCTGACAAAATTCGTCTGAAAAGTGACAGGGAAGGGCTTCGATTTGCATACGTTCGAAGAGAGACCCAGCCCACAATGTTGGCCTGCCCCAGTCCTGAATTAATTAAACTTTTAATACGGGACCCCATCGGGTGCCCTTCAATCGATGTGAAGCCTGTTTCTCCTACACCTTAACTTCAATGCACTATTCCTATCGACGTCTTAAGCCAATATCTTTATGTTTCTATTTCTGTTTAAACCAATGATCCTCTTGCTTGCAGATCCACCCATAAATACCTTTCTGCGATTATGGAAATGCGTTCCACCAAAGGAATCGCTGAACTTTCCAAACACGTAGCAGCCAGACGGTGCTAAATCAGGCGTATTTGGAGGGCGAGAAAGGGTCTCAAACGTGTTGTGCTTGGCAGCATACTCCGCGATCCTGGCATGCTGCTGTGTGCTGGTGCATTATCCTCCTGAAGAAAGCCTTTTCTGAAGTTTTCCTCTCCTCTTCATTTTCAACTCTGAATGCAACTTGGCGATGGTGGCAGCGTGGGTCTCTCCGTTTATTGTTGCTTCATTTGGTACATATTCAGCAACAACGTTGCCTTCCACTCGACTTCCTGCAGCTCTACACCCTCTAAAAGCATCTTCTAGTTACTAGCTGACGAACATATTCTTATGCGGTATACACAGATTTATTTCTTTCTCTTATGATCTCTTATATCTTATGCGATATCACAGATCGCATCTACCTTGAACAAATCTGCCAGACCAGGGTTGAGTTAACGTTTGCTCGTGCACAATCTCTAGTACGTTTATGCACATACACACAGTCTGCTTTGGTGTGAACGATTCTTATACCTACCGCAGACTTGCTGTGGCTGTTGGTTAAACAAAGCTCGCCGCGGCATGACTTGCGTTAATTTTTTTCGCAGGATTATACTTCGATAAAATGATACTTACAAGCACATTATATTGTCACGTACGCTAAGGTGCTGGAGAGACAGGTAATAATGGCAATAGTAAATAATAATATATCGAGGTGCATATATTATTGAGAGAGCCAGCTCATCCCTCCCATACGAGTTGAAGGATGCGGGCTACAATGCTAAGCGCGGTTTAATTTGGTTCAGTTTGCTTAGCTTAAGGTCTTCTGCCCTGTAACTGTCTGAAGAAAAAAATGATGATATATTTGGGTAGTAGTGACTGGCAGAAAGCGGAAACACGTGACGGCAAGGTGCTTGTGTCGCACGCCTTGTTGCCTTGCATGTGAAGTACGATTATTGGAATACATTTCTGTATCGATATACCTGAACACATATTGGAGATCTGGTATGGTGAAATCGATTGTGGCCATAATGTGAACGTAGTCCTCCCCGTACTTGTGCATCAGATCCAGATCCGATGTTTTGAGCGCAGTGGAAGGAGAATGCTGGAGGCGGAAGATATGCATCAATTTCTTCGTCTCCTAACTCATGCGGCGATGCTGCAGCGCCGCAGGTGCGGTCGTGGGGAGGTTGAGTTGTCCCGCCCTGGTGGCGGTGTGGTAGATGGGCGATTTATGGTGCGCCGACTACTTTACTTAGGCCATTTCGAGTCCAACGATTTGCCCCGCAGAAACATTAGCGCACTCGCTGATCGTCATTGTTCACTTGCACTACCTTCGTACCATAAAAATACGCATAAAAACGGCGATAAGGCACTACTGATACTAAAGCGTAAGCCCAAGACTAGCGTATTAATAGATCCAGCAACTCTGCCTATTGTAAAATCTGGTGGAAAAAATTATGCCCGGATGATGTTCCTTGGTAATTTGTATCATGCTCATACTGAGCGGTCGCACATCAAATCGCATCTAGCAGGGGAGAGTGGTGGGGACAGATACGGCTACAAGTTCCTTGTAACCGTGTGGTATGGCTTCCGATCATTTGTGTGTGTGTGTGTGTGTGTGTGTGTGTGTGTGTGTTGAATTTGGCCAGCCTGCCACCGTGTGGTGATATCGGCTGTTTGCCCGATCATTTTCCCGCGGCACAAAACCCAATAACCATCTTGTGTCCTCGCTCGTCCAGCGTCCCAAATGTTACCTTATGTTTGTGAGGGGCTGCCAAGACTTCACTACCTCTGGAGACGTTAAAAATGACGTGCGTTGAAATATGCAGCATGTCTGAGTCACCAGAGTCAGACCTTCCCATTGTCGTTGCAAATTTGACCGTGGATAGGACAACTGTTTATCCTCTTCCAGCGGACTGGGGGTGGATTTCGTTGCCGGCCGGCCTCAGGTCAATACATGAGTGTCGGGAGACAAATCCACGCTGTCTTCTTGATGGCTGTTCTCTGAATGATGCCCGAGGCCTTAAGTTTGTAACCGTTTGTTTGATCGAGTTAATTTATGCACAGCTGTATCTAGCGACTATGCTGGAGACTACTTTGTGTGAAACAATGAAATATGAAGGCCTTCTGTACCTGTTAATTTATCATGGTATGCTCCAGAAGCAAAACGGTTCACAGCGCGAGCGGTGGAGGGCATGCATTCAGCACAGTTGAAAGGATCGTGGAGTTCCATAACCAATTGTATATAAAGCCTTTACTCTGTACTGCATGGCAGACACAGATACAGACAACGGGTTGTTCGTTTCTCATGGATGGTCACACAATTTCCCGCACCGGGAATCGAACCCGGGCCTCACGACACAAGGTCGTGCATCCTAGCCACTTGACCATGCGGGACGATATGGTGGTGACCAAACCGCGAAAAACAAACAAGGGAGGACAGATCGTATTTCGCTGGCACATTTGGATATCCTACTGATTACTGATACTTGTATAGGAGCTTAGGGGCGTATCGACCTCGTGGGTCATGCAGCAAAACAAATAGATCAACTGTTTTACATTTTCAATTACGAAAATACGATTATATATACAGTGATGCTGCTCCCAGCATGAACTAAAACTGACAAAAATAGAATCATGTAAGACTCCCCGAACATAGCTATAGGATATTCAAACTAATTATGCCAGCAGTCAGCTGGCACAGCTTTATTTGCATTACAGCATATAGCCTATCCTGGAAACAATCTGGTAATCAAAACCATGTATGGTACCAGCTAGGTAGGCACCATCACACAGCATGTAACATAACATAACAACAAATAAAATGTAAAAGGTCTTAGTTGAGGACATGTGGCACCAGCATTGTGTGATGATTCACATGATGCATTCTGAGGTAAGGTATCAGCACTATGGTTCCATTTGCATTGTCCATCTTAAATTATCTGGTTATATTTTATAACTCCATCTGGATGATCAACTGAGTAAATTTGGACAGCATAAATCAGGATCTCCACTCAAGCCTTGTTTGCACACCTTGGGCTCACCCCATTTCTATTCCTCACCGGAATGCAAACATTCCTTCAGCATTGCATGCACATATTGGCCATCTCCTAGGCATAGGCCAGACTGCAAAGCATGGCGTACAGCTTGTTGAGGCATATGACATGCACATGGTTGTGCACAAAATGCGCACCAACCCCTGGAGGAAGAGGCACAAAAGGCTCGCTGAAACCTAGAAATGCATACCACCATTTTTTTTGTTGGCCAGAGGCACTCCTCTAAGAGGAAAAGGAACTCTCTCCAGGAAGGTTGAGTTCCCTAAACCCCTCAAATTGTCTTGCCAGAGGTGCCCTACAGGTGATTTTGCAGTGATGCCCCTCAAGACAAGTGCCACATGCTGGAGTGTTGTTATATATACTCTTGAGAGGTCAGGTGCCTCCTCAATGCTGGCTTTCGCACCTCAATAATTTAAACTTTCAACATAGGACCCTGTGGAGTGTGTCCCCAAATACACTTGGGCCTGCCCACTGCCTTCATGCATTGTGCTCCTAAAGCCAATAATTTTCAGAAATCAACACACATGTCCAATCACAATTTCTGGATCCACCTCTAATTGCTTGATCATAATAGAAGAGTGGGGGATGAGGGATGCCATCATAATCAACAGTGGGGATGAGGGACTGCTTTCCCCCAAAACTTCGTGAAAATTAAAATTATGGCTGCCATTTGTTCATACCTCATCTTGGCTGCAGATGAGGATAGACATTGATTACATGCTTATGTTTTAATTCAGTATTTTCCTCTTTACTTTTGCACATAGATACTAGTATGCAATGCAATGTATATGATAGTGCACCACACTGGTGTTGATTTCTGATTTTGGGGGGCAGGGGGGGGGCGGACAAAAAATTTAAAGCCAATGGGGAGGCAAAATGGATTGGGGGCACATTCCAGAGGGTCCCATGTTAAAAGTTGACATTTATGGGGGGGGGGAGCCAACATTAAGATGGAACTTGACCCCTGAAAGGTATATCAAACAACACCCCTGGTGTACAATAATCTAGTGATCAAGCTCAATGTGAATGAAGACCCATGACTATCAGTGACTACATCTTGGGTTTGGAGGTGAGACTTTCAGATATACAATGGGAGGGAGGGAGCTCGATGTTATTGAAGAGGAAAGCAGACTCGTGCTTGACACAAGTTGAATCAAGAATCAATTCATGAATCAATCATTTTCATGAGTCACAAGTTGCATCAATTAATTTCCCCAAAATATATCTTGAGTCGTGAGTTGAATCACTTCTTTCTATAAAAAGTATAATCATGAGTATGAATATAATCATTCAAACCACAATGAGTCATTTGAGTCTTACGACTCAAATTCAAGTTATGAACCAATGATATAAAGCATGTAACTTTGTGAATAGTATGCCATGACACAAATTAGGGAGTAAAAACACAGCATAATTATTCATGTTTAGCAATGCAATTGTCAGCTTGCCAGCTGCCAGTGAGTAAAGAATGAGGGGTACTGATGTATATATATATATATATATATATATATATATATATATATATATATATATATATATATATATATATATACGCTGGCCGTAACGATCGCACGATGGGTCCGTACTAGGGATGATAATCCCGGGACATTTCTCAATCCCGGGATCCCGGGATTTTGAGTGGGTCAATCCCGGGATATCCCGGGATCCCGGGATTGAGCTGTTTTCTAGGAATATGTCGATAATTTGTTTTTTTTTCCTTAAATATCGTATGTGGGCCATACCTACAACCATTTCAAGGGTTCCCCGTTGAAAGTAATTTATATTTAAGTGCATTATAGCCGCATGAGACAGAAAAGTTAAATACCACACTAAAAATATATTCCTGGGTTCTTCGTGCTACCTACACAAAGCGTACACGAATTATACTGTTTATGTATTTCCCGGTTACATGTCTTCCTTCTATCTAGCCAGCATGCAATTGTTTTCCCTGCGTCTTGAAAGCCGGTCAATTGCAGGTTCCAGCCGGTCACTAAGTGTTACGGTAGTGGCATTTCAAGAAGCAGAGAGCATCAACAGTGTCGTCACCAAGACGCGACCGCACCTTTGTAACAATATTTCCAACGGTTGAAAACACACGCTCAGACTCAACACTCGTGGGCACAATTCCCTTGAGCCAGCTGTAGGCCACCGCCACCATGCCCGTCTTTCCTGAGACTGATAAGTTCTCTAATTCTTTTCTGATAGCCTTGGCCATAAGGGAAGAATTAGAGAACTTGATTCCGGATGCACATGACTGCCCTGGGGCATCTGGACTCTGACCTGGTCTAGAGCATGTTGTAGCATCGACTGAAGTGACTGCGTTGGTGCAGGATCATCAACGTCCATTACTTCTGTCTCTACACCTACTTCAGCTGTATCCACCCTTTCTCCCATCCTTTCCATCATGCGCAAGACTAAGTCTTGCGTGTCCCTGCGGGAGGCACTGGGGAAAATGTAATTCCACTCACTATCTGCTGACAGGTTGTTGTGGAGTAGCTGCAGAACTTTCGCCGTTTTTGACCATCGCTGCCTGATTCGCTGACTCAGGGCATCACTCAGTTTGTTTGCAACCACACCACGTTCCTTATCAAGCGCACCTAACATAAATTTTAAAGCAGCTTCAGCCTCCAAGATGCCACTCTCTCTGCGGCATAGGGCTTCTGCTCCCAGTTTCATGATCTGAAGGCAGCGAATGGTCTCCGGCACAATGGCGTATTCATAATCATCAATCATTTTCATATGCTTGTCTCCTATGTCGATGAGAGCCTTGTGGACAGCTATTTTGAGGGTATCAAACCGATCTAGCATATCGTACAGACTATTCCACCGGGTTTTGCAGTCTAACACTAGCATCAGTTCCTTTCCATGCTCCTCTTTTACGTACTTCTGGAGTACCTCGTTCCGAACAGGGGACTTTCTAAACCAGCGGACAATTTTTCTAATTCTCTGAACGGCCTGAGAAAGCGAGCCATGTAGCTCGCGGTGACCGGTGGCGGTATCCTCGTCTGCATCGTTGCCGTCATCATCGCCATCGCAGTCGGACTCGTCTGACGAGCTCATCTGCAAGACGACGTAGGTTACGGAAACTTCGTGATGTTCGCAACAAGCAATGACGCCGCAATTAATACTGAATATTGCACTAATTTTTACGCATTTTTACATCATATTTGCATCAGAAAACAGATGAAACAAAAAGACGAATAGCGGTATCTTAATGTCTAGGATTTTCCGACACATAAACCCAGCTCACCTGATCAGGTGCACCACCACGGTCGTCGTCTGCCTGTCCGGGGGTCTCTTCTCCGGCGTCACTCGAGTATAGGGCGTCGATAACGGCGAGGTGCACGCCGTGTGCGAGGCAGAGCTGGTGTTCGCACGGCAGCGCCTTCCCGAATTTCACCATCACGGACGCTCCGTCCGTTGTGACGCAGGTGACGTGCTTGCTGAGCTCGAGGCCAAATTCGGCCAGCTTGCCCTTCAGAAGATCCAGGCACTTCTCTGCTGGCATTGAGCCATGACAACGAGCGACACCGAGACCCCACATCTGGCCGTCGCAGTGGACGGTCACACTCATGTAGCGACGGTTCCTCAGGGAAGTATATTCGTCGATTGTAAGCGAGAACCTTTTGCCCTTAGATACTTCTTCGGACAGCTTCGCCTTCACGTTACACTTCAGGCGAGCGCAATGTCTGAGGACCCGCCGGCGGATCGTATTGTGATGTGTTGGAAGGTTCTTATATCCTTTGGCAGCCATTAATCCGCGTAGGTCTGGCGAGGTACACAAAACTGTAAATGGAAGCCCATCTCTTGCGCACATTCTGGCAAGAACGGCATCCAGGTCGTCGTCCGTTTTCGATAAGTAATAGCTATCCAAGGTCCTCATTCCTTTTGGAGTGGGCGCCGTATGCCTGGGGCTCTCACCTTGACCCGACTCGACTTGACCTTCAGACATGTCCTTGGATTGGGATGGTCCAGCAACACCCATTCCACCATGCTTACTCTTGAGGTGAACATGAAGTCCTTTCGTGGAACCTCCGGATATTTTCAATACTTTTTTACAGATACGACACTTCGCTGTGTTTCCAGTCTCACCTCTCAGAAAGTGTTCCCACACTACGCTTCCTTTGAATTCCACAAAATCCGGCATCTTTATATCAGCCCTTAAGCTTAGCTTCGTCGGCTTCGTCGAAAATGCTCAGACTAGATAAAATTCGGAGATTGGAGGATACCACCACCATCAACAACAACACCACGGTGCCCTGCCAGCGCCACTCCGCCTCAAAGCACTGGGAGTCAGTCACTGAGGCGCAGGACAGGGCACAGCCCGCGACGGCCGCTGACTCACATCCGGTGTAGCATGTCCTCGAGTAATATGACCTGCCGTGGAGAGGCGGCCCGGGAGCCACGCGGGGGCTCGGAGCCTGACACCGTGTGAAACGCTGTCGAATACGATCGCTGAATTGCAGGACGCAGCTGGCTAATATGAGAAGAACATAGTACAGTTCAGAAATTTGGACACAAAACCACTCAAATTCGTCAAATTTTACGTATCCATCTATCATGTTATCAATCCATAATGGTTTTCCACATTGACGTTTTTAACAATAGTTTTGTATGAAGAAAAAAAAACTCATCGGGATCCCGAAATCCCGAGAGCCTCCAATCCCGGGATTCGGGATTGACGTAATCCCGGGATCCCGGGATCCCGATCCCGGGATTATCATCCCTAGTCCGTACTACCGACCGTAACGACAGCATGCACGGTCTGTACCAGAGTACATAGCGAGCGTACGTATGAACGGTCTCATAAAAGACATAAAGACATAAAAGATCAGTGCAACTATGAGCCACAAGGGCCCTTCTTGGTTGCACTTTTGGACACTGAACCAGTTGCCCACCAAATCTGTATATCAGCCCTCCCTGGAATACAGAAAAACAAGCCCCCTATTCTTATAATGATTGTCTATGCCGTTTTTAAAGATGTTCAGTGTGTTGCTACTGACAATGGTTCCTGGCAGCTGGTTCCAGTGTTCGACTACCCTGTTGGTGAAGAAAGACTGTCTTAACCTTGTGTGATTAACAATCACACAATTGATTAACAATCACAGTCCTGCTGTGATTAACTTTAATTTCAATCAATCAATCAATCAATCATATATTGAGGTCTCCATAGTCCAGGCAATGTAGAAACAAGGCATGTACGTCATGGCTTTTCAGCCCTCTCGTCAAATCACAGTTGAAAATATAAGATAAAATGCCTACTGACCGTCTCCTGATTTAAAATCTAACAATAATAAAGCACATTTGAGATGAGCATATGCAGCACTATATCACGGGTGGCCAGCATCTTTCCTCAACTTCTCATTCCAAGCCGCGATTGCCCTGTATGGGAAGTTGTGTCTGGTGAATTCAGTCCTAATCCTAGGTAGCTCGAGCACATCTGCGTCTGTACCTCGTGTCCGCCTACTGGAGACTTCGTCACGACGGGTGAGACACTCTGCCAAGCTAGGAGGGACGGATGTAGACAAGAGCCTCTCGACCATGGCCATATCCCGCTCTTCGACCATCCTCTCGACCCTCGGCCAGCCCAGCGCCTCAAGGGTGGGCGTTATGTGTTCTCGTCTGTGCTGGCCGGAAACGATACGAGCGCCGAAATTTATGATCTTTTGAATTATGTATTTCTGCGATTTGTCACAACCTCCCCAAACTGTCAAACAATACTGAAGGTGTGGGAAAACGAGAGCCTGAACAAGAAGTTTCTTTGTCTCACGCGGAATTTTGTGACGTAATTTTGAAAACCCGACGAGAACAAAATAACACCGCCGAGTGACCTGCGACACTTGCTTTTCCCATGTAAGAGCCGGATCCACGAATACCCCTAGAATCTTAGCGTGAGGCGAAGCCTCAATTTTGTTGTTTCCGAACTGGATGCTGAACGGGGCTGACTTTTTGCGCAGGGGTTTAATGATCAAGAGCTCAGTTTTGCTTGGGTTAATTTTGAGTCGACTCTGAGTGAACCAATTGTGGGCGACGCTGAGTGTGTCTTCGACACGCTGTATAAGCCTGGAGATATCCGAATCAGAGTCCAAAAATTGAATGTCATCTGCATATGAAACTTGCTTACCACAATTTAGATGTGAGACCAGATCATTAGTGAAAATCAAAAATTATTTTGGTCCCAGCTGGGACCCCTGGACGACGCCGTGCGTCACCGGCAGGGGTCCAGCGGAACTGTCCTTTATTCTTTGGGTGTGGTCACTCAGCCAGTCCCTGAACCAGTGGTCACTGATCCCGTACCAACCGAGTTTGTCCAGAAGACGGTCGTGCTCCACCGAATCAAAGGCACGGGACGTATCAGCGGCCAACAAGACGGAAATCTGACCACGATCGCGGTTTGACGTCAAGTACGACATTGTCTCCAACATGGCGGTTTCGGTTGAATGGCCGGAGCGAAAGCCGTGTTGGTTTGTAACAAATACATGATTTCTATCCAAATAAGCGGACAACTGCAAATTTACCAGTTTTTCACGTAGTTTGCCAACGACATTGAGAATTGAAATGGGCCTAAAGTTAGCTGGGTCAGTGCGATCTCCTTTTTTGTGCAAAGGTAACAATCGCTTCCTTCCACTCAGCCGGCACCTCTCCAGATCTTAGCGAGCTGTTTACCACGTGTAAAAGGTGCGGTCCTATGACAGGGAATGTCAACCTCAGCATATCGACCGTGATGCCATCACTACCGCACGCGCGTGACTTTACACTTCTAAGCGCCAGCGACAATTCTGGTAGCCTCACTGTCCGCACCTGAAAAGAATCCGCACACACCAGCGGAGGGCGTGGGTACAGTGGCGCCCCCTGCTCTCGCTGAGCCAGATCACTAGCGACATCTGCTCCCGCACGGACACAGAATGAGTTCAGTTCAGATGCCCATGTGGGATTACTATGAGGTGGTGATGCGGTTCTGGGTTCCGGTTTCTTCGAGGCCACGAGAAACTTGCGGATGTCCTGCCACGTCATCGATCTGCTGTTCCGGTAGGACGTGGCGAAGAACTCAGTGCTGGCCTTGCACTGAGCTCTCTTCACGGCGTTTCTCGCGTCCCTGAAGGCTTGCTGTTTGGTGTCATCACCCCTGTCCTGGTCACGCTCCTCCCGGGCTCTGTCTCGGTTGGCCATGCACTCCCGGAGCACTTCGTTGTTTTCTAGCCAGGGTAGAGGTGGGTGAGTCAGCTTCACGGTTCGAAGCGGCATATGCGCGTCGATGATGGGCCCCCATGTCGCTTGCCACGCTCGCCACTTCTCCGCGGTGGTCTCAGCGCAGTAGACATGGTCCCAGTCTGCTAGTAGCATGTCTAGACACAGGGCGTCAGCGTCGACTCGTCTGGTTGAGCGGACGGTAATGATCCGAGGCTTCCGTCGTTCGCGTTTCACGGTGAAATTTACCGCGACAACGTCGTGGTCGCTGATTGAGCACTTAATGACACGAGGATCAGATGTCAGATCCGGACTGCTGGTGAGGACGTGGTCAATCAGCGTCGCGGTCGTCCCTGTGGTGCGTGTAGGTGACGTGATGAGCTGAGTGACGGACAGCTCCTGCAGCATTTCGAAGTAGCGCTTGACGCGGTTGTTCGCGTCGGGTCGCAGGAGATCCCAGTTCATATCACCCAGGGCGTACAGCGGCAGATTTTTCGCCAGCAGAAAGGTGAGCTGATGGTGCAGGTCGTCCAAGACGGGAGCCTTGGGTGGCTTGTAGAGGACACCCATGACAAACGGTGATTTCTCAGAGAATCGGAACCAGAGGGCCTCCAGCGGAGAGTTGAGGGTGGGCACATCCAGCACCTCGGCCTGCATCAGGTCACGGTAAATAATGCAGACGCCTCCGCCATGGGTACCCCGGTCCCGCCTCTCGACCACGTAGCCTGGAAAAATCAGGAACTTGTCACCGGTATGCTCAGTGAGGTAATTTTGAATTGATGACCTCTAATTGCATCATTTCTGTTAAATTCAAACATTTCCCTGGGATATCCCTGTTCCTGACCATGAACAAATTTAAAAACCTCGATGAGATCTCCTCTCAGCCTTCTATATCTAAGTGAAAACATATTCAATTTCTTCAATCTTTCCTCATATGCCAGGTTGCCTACACCATTAACCATTTTCGTTGCCCTCTTTTGTATTCTCTCTAAAAGCCAACAATCTTTATCATAACTAGGGGACCAAGCTTCGACACAATATTATAAATGTGGCCTGACATATGCACAGTAAAGCTTCCTGATGACCTCCTCACTTTTGTATGCCACATTCCTCTGTATTTCCCCAAGCATTCTTAGTGCCTTTTTCCTGGCTTCTTTGGTATGTTCTGATGCCCCCAATTTTGTGTTCAAAATAACACCTAAGTCCTTCTCCTGCTGAGTCACAGATAATACTTGGCCACCCATCAAGTATGGCACCTTCATATTCTGCCTACCTACATGCATGACTTTGCACTTATCAAAATTAAACTTCATTTGCCATTTTTCGGACCACTTCACAAGCTCGTCTAAGTCGTTCTGCAGCAAAACCTGCTCATTGTGCCCTGTTATTGCCCTAAAGATCTTCAAATCATCCGCAAATTTCAAAACCTTACTGCTTAGGCCACATTCAATGCTATTCACAAATATAATGAACAATAGTGGCCCCAGTACCGACCCCTGAGGGAATCCACTAAGAACATTTTGCCATGATGACTTTGCACCATTTAGCATTACTCTCTACTGTCTATCTGAAAGCCACAACTCTATCCATTTTAGGATGCTACCTGCAATGCCATGGACCTGAAGCTGCATCATTAGCCGTTTATGGGGTACCTTGTCAAAGGCCTTACTAAAGTCAAGATATGCTACATCAACCTGATTTCCCTGATCAAATTGTTATGTGGCAAAATTCAAAAAGTCCAAGAGATTTGTGAGACACGATCTCCCTTTTCTAAACCCATGTTGAGTATCTTGAATCAATCTGTTTCCTTCCAGAAAACTAACTATTCTATCCTTGATAATTGATTCGAGTACCTTGCAGACTAGGGATGTGAGGCTTATTGGCCTATAATTTTCAACTTTCCCTCTTTCTCCTTTCTTGACAATAGGAACTACATTTGCCCTTTTCCAATCTGTTGGAATTTCATTTTGTGAAACTGATCTACAAAATATTATACTAAGTGGAATTGCCAGTTCCTTTTCAGCGTCCCGCAATACCCTAGCATAAATTCCATCAGCTCCTGCTGCCTTGTTTGGCTTTATTTTCCTGAAAAAAATTGAAAACAACATGACTATCAATGAAATCAATATCGTGTATGTGATCACCTGTCACTGAACTGTGGTTCACGGTTGGCTGATTTGTCACATCCTCCACTGTAAACACTGATTTAAACTGCTTGCTCAGCTCCTCAACCATCTCACCATCCTCACTCAATATAGTCCCATTTACTTCCAGTGGACCAATTGTGTTTGAAACTTTACTTAGCTTGTAGAAACTAAAGAACTTTTTACTGTCCCCATTACAGTTCCTAGCCAAATCCAATTCTTTTGCCCGCCTTGCTGCTCTGGTTTTCCGCTTCACAGCATCTCTAGCTTTTGGATACGACCTTAGATTTACGATATTTGAAGCTTCCTTAAATACTCTAAATGCATCTTTCTTAGCCTTAATTGATCTCATCAAATCTGGTGTAAGCCACGCTGGCTTTCCTACCCTTCTTTTGCACCTTTGCTTTTGGGGGACATGTCTAATCTGAATTTCCCTCAAGTAAGATTTGAATTTGTCCCACATTTCACAGGCATTTAAATACAAAAATTATTCTTCCCATTTTATGGCACTTAAAGCCTTTCTCATGCAGTCAAAGTCTGCCCTGTTAAAATTTGGAATCTTTGCCAAATTATCCTTCATTGTCCCCGCTATTTTACCTTAAATCGTACTATGTTATGGTCACTTCTTCCCAGAGTTTCTCCTACAGTCAAGTCTTGAACTAAATCACTTAAATCTGAGAAGACAAGGTCCAAGAATGAGCCCTGTCTGGTTGGTTCCGTTACAAACTGGTGTAAGAACAAGTCCTCTTCAAGGCATTTCCTAAACAGTTTACATGATGGGGAGCCAACACCAACATTTTCATATCCTTTTAGATTAAAGTCACCAAGAATAAGGCATTTCCTCGGAAAGTGTCTACTGATTTCCTCGCAAATCACCTTATCGAGCTCCAGTTGCTGAAAATGTGGCAAGGTTCATGATCGATACAAAGCTCCTATCCTCAGTTTATTGCTGTTACCTTTTCCCACAGCAACATCAAGCCAAATGGACTCCACAGACACATTTTTTACCCCATCTGCTATTTTTTGAGAACTGTATAAGCTATTCACATACAGCCAAGCATTACACCACCCCCTTTCACTGCTGGACCCCTATTACACGCAAACATATTGTATCCCTGGATCTCATAGTCCTGTAAGTTATCCCCAAAATATCCCTCACTGACCCATGCCTCAGTGATGCAAACAAAATCTGGTTTCTCCTCAGCAACATAACACTTGAACTCATCAAATTTGGATCGAATGCTCTGAGCATTAAGCATCATACACTTAACAAAAGTTCCATAACCCTCTTTGGCTTTTTCATGTTGAGTAGCTCTATCATCTCTGGATGAGCTACCACTCTGCCCCATTGATCTACTGCTACCACTATTTGCTGACTGTGAGGTTCTATTTCCTATGCTATGACTATTGGCATATCCCTGAGATGGCAATGCCAATTCTTCCCTCCCCACCCCATTATCTAGTTTCCCTGAAGGACATGTTCATATACTTTGCCTAACACTTGCACCCCCTTCTCGGAGAAGTGCAGGCCATCCCTCTGATAGAGGTCAGATGAGCCATAAAACCTGCACCACTTGTCCACAAAGGTCAAACCTAACTCATTGCAGAGCCTACCTACCCTGGCATTGGCTGCCAGTGCCCTAGAGCTCCACTCAGGGGAGACTCCAGCCCTAGGCAGAATAGCTGTCACAATAACTCTGCTACCTCTACCTACCTTTCGGTACTCTCTACCTACCTTTCGGCAGTGGAATGTGCATATTTTCTGTATGTACGGCGGTGCCGGCTGGGGAGGAGTGGAGGCTGATTGTGACCTTATTTGACCCTGAATACATTGACCTGGGGTCATGGAATGTATACCGCAGCGAGTTCACTACAGTTGTAATTCTCCCAAATTTTGTGCTTCTAGTTTCCGATCTTAAGTGCCCGAACTCCCCCGGTGAATGTCATGTGAGAGGCATGTTGACCGGGTATTTTCTGCATTTCCTACGGTAGCGTTGCTTGCACTCGAAATGTAACGGAATGTGGTGCGTACAGAACCGGGCTGTTCAAATATACAACTTTAACTGGATATGGATGCAATATTTCCTTCCAGAGATAAAGTTCCACGATGACAATTCCAAATGGTCCAATTGGACATTCATTGCATTGGTGGGCTTTAATTAAGTATTTCCCTGTTTACTTTCATGGGCAAATGCTATTACATCAAGCAACTCATATGATAGTGTAAAGTAAGCTAAAGTGCAACATTAACCAACGGCCCGGACCGCTAACTATATATATATATATATAGTTATATATATATATATATATATATATATATATATATATATATATATATATATATATATATATATATATATATATATATATATATATATATATATATATATATATATATATATATATATATATATATATATATATATATATATATATATATATATATATATATATATATATATATATATATATATATATATATATATATATATATATATATATATATATATATGGTGTGTGGGCTGTGCACACTGAATCATATGGCTCATGAGTCTGATACCACTGAGTCAGATATGAATCAATTCAAATTTCTGTCAGTCTGAGTCAAAAGTCGAATCATGCTTTGCAAGCTCTGAGTCTGAATTGAGTTCAATCAAATAATTTTTAACTGCTCTGAATCATGAGTGAAATCAGATCTCAGGATCTATGAGTCACATGTGAGTCAACTAAAAAAATTAGTTGAGCACAAGTCTGTTCCAAAGACATTCCAGGGCATCCCTGGATCTTACATAATTATTAAGCCTTCTTTTGAGGACAATCTCACAAGTTTAGAATTTCCCTATAACATGGTGTCGTCCCCAGCAAGGTTATTTGCTCAAATGGTTTCAAGGTCTGCCAGTATTTGTTCCCTTAACAAATTCCATGATCACAGCATTCATAAATCATTCTCGAAGCATAACAGCTGTATAAGCTGCAGTACAAATGCCGTTCTGGTCAGTTCGACACCACCAAGGTATAGACAGACAAGTCACAGCCTGCATAATCCCATTAAGGTACATAAGTGTTTGGAGCGTTCGCATGCACATTTCCTCAATATTGTAGCACATTTCTTCTGTATCATGCCTATGCCATCAATTGCATCAATTGCCATCAACTTAAAAGTAATCATTTGCAGAGAAAATGAATGGTCACATTATCTCAACGATGTCGAAAAGCATCATATTCAAACAAAAATCCAAAGAATCAAATTTTACCCTGATCTCCAAATTTACCAAAATTTATGCAAGCAAAAGCTGAGAAATTTGGTTGTGGCACCTTCCCAATCACATTCACAAACATGGTGTTCTGAAGCAGATGTGTGCTCGACTCGAGTTGAATCAAGAATCGACTCATGAATCAATATTTTTGATGAGTCACAAATTGCATCAATTCATTTTGCAAAAAAATATATCTTGAGTCTTGAGTTGAATCACATCTTTCTATAAAAAGAGTCAAATCATGAGACAATCATTAAAATCACAATGAGTCATTTTAGACTTATGACTCAAATGCAAGTTATGAACAAATGATATAAAGGATGTATCTTTGTGAATAGTATGCCATGACACAAAGTAGAGTTAAAAACACAGCATAATTGTTCATGCTTAGCATTACAATTGTCATCTGGTCTGCTGCCAGTGAATAAAGAATGAGGGATACTGAAGTTATATATATACCTATGAAAATGTATATATATATATATACATATATATATATATGTATATATATATATGTGTATATATATATATATATATATATATATATATATATATATATATATATATATATATATATATATATATATGTATATATATATGTGTGTGTGTGTGTGTGAAAACACAGAGCAATGGGAGCATATCTTTATTCAGTGTTTATATAGCTTTAGAAGGTACCTAGTTACGGTGGACAGGTACATAGTTACGGTTGACAGGTACCTAGTTAGAGGATAATTTTGAATTCCTTTCTTCAGTCGTTTAGATGTTGTTAATAAAGCTATGCTCCCATTGCTCTGTGTTTTCACAACTTGTCATTCCATCTTAACTAGGTAGTATAAATATATATATATATATATATATATATATATATATATATATATATATATATATATATATGCATACACATATATGTGGGCAGTGCACACTGAATCAAATGGCTCACAAGTCTGATACCACTGAGTCGGATCTGAATCAATTCAAATTTCTGTCAGTGTGAGTCACAAGTCGAATCATGCTTTGTGAGTTCTGACTCTGAATTGAGTTGAAACAAATTGAAATAATCTTGAACTGCTCTGAATCATGAGTCAAATCAGATCTCAAGATCTGAGTCGTGAGTTGACTAAAAAAATGAGTTGAGCACAAGTCTGTTCCGAAGACATTCCAGGGCATCCCAAAACACTCTAAAGTACAAATTTGTACAGATAGGCAAATGCTGAGGCAGTGGATGGCCAGGGGGCAAAAGTTCCATGTTCTCCCAAATTCAATAAATGCATAAAAACTTCAAAGCACGAATTTACTGGTAGGACCTAGGTAGGTACATATCCAGGAAGGTAGGCACCTACCTAGATACCCAATTAGGAAGGCGAGCTCTGCCGCCAGACCCCCTCACACCCCACATCATACCAGTAGCCGAATATTCATTTCCAGGATGAACGGTCGACATGTACCTAGTTAGAGGATAATTTTGAATTCCTCTCGTCAGTCGTCGTAATTCCTCTCTGTTACTATTGTAAGTACCAATTTTCTTCTAACCTGCACTAATATTTATATAATGAATTTCAGCGAATACAATCGGCAAATATATGCATTCTTTTGGAAATATATCGACGGAATAAAAGACCATTTATTGATAAACTCACCTCTTTTACCACCATATCCTGTACCCTAGCATCCTCGCTATAGGAGGATTTTGCGCCTGTTATCCTGCAATATAGATGATTTTGGGTCAGTTTTCATCCTCGGTTTGGGAGGATATTAGCTCGAGGGTATGTTGGCTCTGCGGTCGAAATAGGCTCCGCCTACCACCGAAACGTCATCAGCAGTGGGACGCACGTGAATGCTGCCGCGGCCAAAGCATGCGTCAAATCTTGCGCAGGACTTACATTTATAAACGTAAGATATGTGGACGACCCGATGAATCGCTTGGGCTTAAAAATATGGTGAATGACTATTTTTAAACTGCAAAATCTTGTTTTTGATTTCTAAGTAGTTGTGGATGGTATGATATTTATGCTAAGTAGGTGTGCACTATACAGGCCTCTTCAAGCAGGCATGGATGGAGTCTGAAAATTATTGGTAGGGTACTCAAGCCCCATGTGTTACATGGGGATCGGGTGAATAGGGCTGGATATGTAAGGCAGATAGGCATTGATGAGGGTGTGGGATGTTGGTAGATCGGTTCTTTCAAATTGTGGATATGGGCGCCAAATGGCCCTGTAGTTGGCACGCCCTTAAATCCAAATAATCAATCAATCAATCAAATAAATTATGGATGTGGTGCTAGTTGGGGTCTGAGTAGCTGAGTGGACCAATGCCCCCTCAATTGTGATTTTGCCCCAAGCCATTTAAACTTTTAACGTGTGATACTACGGAGGGTGCCCCCTCCCCCAATCAATTTGGGCTTGTCATTGCCTGTATGTATTGGGCCCTGCCCCAATAATTTTCAGAGATCAACACCTATGTTCACAGCCATTCCCAGACAACAGGGTGGACATTTTCATTTCCTGGGGCCCTTCTCTGCACAATCTGTTCATGTTTTATATTTTTTCCCTTGGTTATACCTCTTCTCTTAAAGACATGAAGACATAAAAGATCAGTGCAACTATGAGCCACAAGGGCCCTTCTTGGTTGCACGTTGTACACTGAACCAGTTTCCCACCAAATCTGTCAATCAACCCTCCCTGGAATACAGAAAAACAAGCCCCCTGTTCCTATAATGATTGTCTATGCCATTTTTAAAGATGTTCAGTGTGTTGCTACTGACAATTGTTCCTGGCAGCTGGTTCTAGTGTTCTACTACCCTGTTGGTGAAGAAAGACTGTCTTAACCTTGTCCTGCTGTGATTAACTTTAATTTTCAATTGATGACGTCTAATTGCATCATTTCTGTTAAATTCAAACATTTCCCTGAGATATCCCTGTTCCTGACCATGAACAAATTTAAAAACCTCGATGAGATTTCCTCTCAGCCTTCTATATCAAGTGAAAACATATTCAATTTCTTGAATCTTTCCTCATATGCCAGGTTGCCTATACCATTAACCATTTTTGTTGCCCTCTTTTGTACTCTCTCTAAAAGACAACAATCTTTCTCATAACTAGGGGACCAAGCTTGGACACAGTATTCCAAATGTGGCCTGACATATGCACAGTAAAGCTTCCTGATGACCTCCTCACTTTTGTATGACACATTCCTCTGTATCGCCCCAAGCATTCTTAGTGCCTTCTTCCTGGCTTCTTTGGTCTGTTCTGATGCCCCCAATTTTGTGTTCAAAATAACACCTAGGTCCTTCTCCTGCTGAGTCACAGATAGTACTTGGCCATCCATCAAGTATGGCGTCTTCATATGCTGCCTACCTACATGCATGACTTTGCACTTATCAAAATTAGACTTCATTTGCCATTTTTCGGACCACTTCACAAGCTCGTCTAAGTCGTTCTGCAGCAAAACCTGCTCATTGTGCCCTGTTATTGCCCTAAAGATCTTCAAATCATCCGCAAATTTAAAAACCTTACTGCTTAGGCCACATTCAATGCTATTCACAAATATAATGAACAACAGTGGCCCCAGTACCGACCCCTGAGGGACTTCACTAAGAACATTTTGCCATGATGACTTTGTACCATTAAGCATCACTCTCTGCTGTCCATCTGAAAGCCACAACTCAATCCATTTGAGGATGCTACCTGCAATACCATGGACCTGAAGCTGCATCATTAACCGTTTATGGGGTACCTTGTCAAAGGCCTTACTAAAGTCAAGATATGCTATATCAAGCTGATTTCCCTGATCAAATTGTTCTGTAGCAAAATTTAAAAAGTCCAAGAGATTTGTAAGACACGATCTCCCTTTTCTAAACCCATGTTGAGTATCTTGAATCAATCTGTTTCCTTCCAGAAAACTAACTATTCTATCTTTGATAATTGATTCGAGTACCTTGCAGACTAGGGATGTGAGGCTTACTGGCCTATAATTTTCAACTTTCCCTCTTTCTCCTTTCTTGAAAATAGGAACTACATTTGCCCTTTTCCAATCTGTTGGAATTTCATTTTGTGAAACTGATCTACAAAATATTATACTAAGTGGAATTGCGAGTTACTTTTCAGCTTCCCGCAATACCCTAGCATCAATTCCATCATGTCCTGCTGCCTTGTTTGGCTTTATTTTTCTGATATAATTGAAAACAACATCACTATCAATGAAATCAACATTGTGTATCTGATCACCTGTCACTGAACTGTGGTTCACGGTTGGCAAATTTGTCACATCCTCCATTGTAAACACTGATTTAAACTGCTTGCTCAGCTCCTCAACCATCTCACCATCCTCACTCAATATAGTCCCATTTACTTCCAGTGGACCAATTGTGTTTGAAACTTTACTTAGCTTGTAGAAACTAAAGAACTTTTTACTGTCCCCATTACAGTTCCTAGCCAAATCCAATTCTTTTGCCCGCCTTGCTGCTCTGGTTTTCCGCTTCACAGCATCTCTAGCTTTTTGATACGACCTTAGATTTACGATATTTGAAGCTTCCTTAAATACTCTAAATGCACCTTTCTTAGCCTTAATTGATCTCCTCAAATCTGGTGTAAGCCATGCCGGCTTTCCTACACTGAAAACTATCGAACACAAGTATTTTGTGTTAACAATGCCAAAAACACAAGGTACATGTGTTAACACACAAATCTTGTGTACCCTGCAAGCTGCAAGTTTGTCCACCTTTAGAGTGTGTCGAAAAGCACACTGTGATCGTGCTTTGAAACACAGAAATGGCGTGTTAACACATCCATGAAGCACATGAATTCTGTCCTTACACATATGGAAAACACACCGACTGTGTGTTACACACCGGAAATACACACATATAGTGTGCTGATAACACAATATTAGTGTGTAAAATGCGGCCCATTTCATTATTTTACACACGATTATTGTGCTTGTACAATGCGCTAACACGACGAAGGTGTGTTATTACTATGTACAACACGCCGTCGGCGTGTTTTCGCTTTGTGTAAACACAAAACTTACGTGCTTTGTGAATGTGTTAACACTCTATTTGGTGTTTGAAAGCACACTCGCAGTGTGCTTCCTGACACACTCTCAGGGAAGTCAAATATGCAGCTTGCAGGGTACACAAGGTTTATGTGTGAGCACATGATCGTTGTTTTTTTAATGCTACCACAAAATGCTTGTCTTCCATTACCTTCGACTAACTTTGGATTGTTCCGCATGACAAATGAAAATAAATACAAATATGAACGACTTGAGATGTTCATAAATGGACCACTTCGAAATCGCCCATTGCAAAATATTGTCAATCTCAAGTTGTTCATATTTGAACTGATTTGTAATCCACCAACGAACACAATCTAAAACCAATAAAGAACAATCCAAAACATGTGGTCACATCTTCAGAAGCATCAAACATATTTAACACGTGTAGTATACACTCTGTTGGTGACCGTGACCAGACCTTGTGTCCTGCAGCCTCGTAACCAGTGGATCCTGTCCAACTATTTCATTGATCAGATGCATCATGAGAACCATAGCATAGAATACCATCAGCAATACAAAACATGTATTTTTCACATTTCTCACAAAAGACACGACAGCATAGCACGCGTATGCGTACCCTGGATAGCACACAGACACAGTGTGTGCATACATTTCCAAAACGCTGAGTTATCAAATCCCATGCCGGCACCGACGATGCGGGAGGAACAACACTATACTGTTTGATAAAAGCATCATACTTTACGAAACTAAACACGAAATGAATGGGAACATACCATACTTCATGGTCAAAACAAACTTCGTGGTCCGTGGCACAGATGCGCCTCAAATGCCCTTGATCGCATTTCCTTCACGCCGCCGGACATCAGATCATGGCAGGAACTGAACACGCCTTCAATACAGCCTTCAGGCGTGGCGTGTAGGACAGTCTGTTGCCGCTAAACTTGTCGGTGTTGCACACGTGGACGCACATGAACATGCCGTATTCTTGCACTTCAAGAACGTTAATTTTTCAGCAAACATGGTGAAAGATATGGCCCAGAGCAGCAGCTGTTCTTCCATATTGAGATCCGTGCAATTTAACACATCTACCCCTCTGACGCGTAGTACTTTTTCGGCATAGTGTGGACTCATCATGTTGGTGTCTGGTCCGTCCACGAATATGTTTTTATACTCCCCCAGTGCACGTAGCATCGACGGCAGCGGGTCACCTGCAGAAAAAAAGAAAATTCAAAGATACTGTTGTTACCACTCCGAACTAAATTGGGAGTGGATGAAAAATCACAAGAGTATGTAGACGTTGCCGATACAATTAACTATTAACTTTTGTTCAGCTGTACCACCCTCTTTGCTAACCATGTCATAAGACACCACCTATATGTTGTCATTGGCCGTTGTCTCCCGTGCATATCAAAAGCCGGAAATGTATGCAATAGTTTGAATATCTACAGAGAAGTTTATTCAGATTGTAATGAGAACTTTCAATGCTTAACCTTCACACTCTGGTGAGGAATTTATTTTGGCCCACTTATTTGTGGTAACGACAGCAAAACCAAGCTACGCGCAAACGCGCCGAAAACTTACATATCTTCGCAGAGTTGAACAAGGCATCGCTTGACATTAAATACGAGACGATATCATACCAGAATACAAAATTGGGCAAAGCCAAGTCACGGCTCTCTAAATGAACTTGTAGGTTCGAACAAGGCCACATTACAAGGCAAGACTCATAATTTAGCGTTTCAGGTATCTTGTGCCTAATACCCACAAAGAAGAAAATGTTTTTTGTTTAAAATAAAAACCTCCGAATGTGTATGATAAAACACCGTGCCGTTTGTACGGGCACCAAAATTCAGCTCAATATCTTTTTTCGGTTGTGGTTTTGTCACCGACAACAAATCAATTGCACCCATTACGGGCGCATGGGGCGCATGGGGTGCATGGGATGTGGAAATCTGCTGAAGTGTGCGGATTAAGATTCCCTAGAACCTCTAGGCCCCACCCCGCCATGTTGTCTGACTGAGCCGCTGATGTAGGTATTTGGAATATGCAATAGTTATGAAATTATATTCGTGGTTTGACGAAAAAAATCACTACATCGTTCTCGTCAGTTTCTGTGTACGCTTTTTAACGAAGCTATCTTCACGACGCCGTCACATCCCATATCTATGTGAGTTGTTACGAACATTGTCATGCACAAAATGGCCAACCGATATGACGTAGGCCCGCAAATTACATACCTGCATCGCAGCCAACCCCCGCTTGGAACGCTGCTTTTAACTTTTGCAAAGCGTCTGTCCCCGCATTATTCTCTTGTACACCGCTTCCACCTTGGCCCCTTATCCGAGCCAGCTCGTTCCACATCTGGGAAAGATCAAGTAATATCACGCACCCTTCTCTTGCACCTGAGCATTGCAACATGACCATATTCCACGTCCCACAACGAATTATTAAATAGCCTTCCTCAGTTAGAGTGTATGCAAACGATCGCATCCTTTGAATGCATCAGTAGACAAGGCTTAATCCAAGGGAGGGATGGATGGAGCGGTCGCCCTTTTGGAGCAAAAAATGAAACATCATTTTGTTTTAATATTTTCAATTTTGGAACCCATTTCATACAAGAAATGTGGTCTCTTTTCGATCTTGCACACTAATTTGGCAGCGAGAAATGGGACCTTGGTGACATTTGATCCAATTTTGGCGCCATACAAATCCCCGCACGATGCATTTTTGGTTAGAAACATCTAGTGTAGCTACGCCCTCAAGCGCTAGACTTCTCCAGCACGGATCCGTCTAACTCCCTTGGAAGTTCCTCCCATATTTCAATGAAAATATACCTAGAGCTAAGAGATTAAACCTTCTCTGATAACCGTTGATAGAGGCACCTGGAGCGAACCCCAGGTGTCAAATCCATACTAACGCTAATTCCCTATGATAATAACCGTGGTAAAGCTGCGTTTAAGTTCTACAGATAATAACGCAGCTTATTTAGCCATTCATTCCTCATAAGTATGCAAAGTTTCAATCGAATTCCATCGTGATTGATATTGCATACTAGGCAAAAGGTGAAATGTGTGCAGAACAAATTTAGAAACTATCAAACTCATCGCCGATTTACAAATTACTGCAAGTATTCAGATCGAATGGCCAATACAGTATGCCTTAATATATTTTCAATGTTGTGACATGTCGTACATTTCGCTTAAGACTCCTAGACAAGTGTCCGCTTAGGTCAACCATGTAAACTCGCATTTTAAATGTTAGAGATGCCCAAAATTTTGGAAGCTCGACATTCCTAGTACGAAACTACACATTGAAATCATATCCAGAGACTAAAACGATCATAGAATGCTCACAAGCACAAGATAAGGCCATCCAAGACCACCATATATCAACCTTGGTCATGAACTTGGGACGCCATTGACCTGTCGATGAACTTGCCTGTCTAATCGAAAATTAGCCAAAAATATCCAACATTGCCTATTGTGCATCATTATTGCGCGGCAAGTGGCAAACAACGCCAATTTGTTGAAATCAGACTGAATGTGGTCATTCTTATGACATCGCATCTCCATGTCCCACAATCATCTCGTTTCTTTTTGTTCACTAAGTTGTGCAAAAAGGCCCCACACCATCAATTCTTATCGCTTCATTTTTGACAAGTCATGAGAGGTTGGCATCAACGTCTCTGCGCTGAAGGGAGCTAACCCGAGAATTACCTACCGCTAGTTCTGACGAGCGGATGCAAATTTTCCCGTCCACGTATTATTCTAGTCGGTTACTTATTCAGATTTATGGTGGGTGGATCCCGACGGAATCATATTACATTCACAAGGCTATGCATAATATGTATTACGAAATAATCCAACGTAGCCAGGGTATCATAATTATTTGTGTTAACCAGGTGCATATATTACTAGGAAACGTACCTCATGGATAAAGGTAAACAACGTACGACTACGTTGAAAGATGGGTGGTACTCGTGGTGGTGGTGATGGATTGGTGCTTCAGGGCATCCCGACTACCTTAAGTCACTTTTCGCCCATCCGAAAGGTGGGGGGTTAACGGCATCGTGTCCATCCCTATCATACACCGTGAACCGTGTTAACGGCATCCACCCCTATCTAACTAAAAAATCAATGCGGATGTCGAAACAAAGGCTACCATGTCAAGCAGAACGATGACATCCACAAGCCGAATGGAGGTCACATGCTGGGTCGTCCCATGTCAACCAAGACTGAATTGTTTGATAAGTTAATAAATTTATTACAAACACTATCAATCTTCAGCTACCTACCTCACGCTCGTTGAAGAACCGTGGATAGCAGCTCATCAGTTCTTTCATGCTGCCTCCCATGACAATACTGCGCCGGTCGTTCAGAGTGGTGTCCATAGAGTAGACCAGCTGCAAGTAATGGAATGTGTAAAATGGCTATACATCCATGGGCAAACCACATACAACATCTGACCTAAACCAATGCCCATCTGCCCATCTGACCTAAACCAATGAAGGAAAGATATTATAAGATGAGAAAAGGGACTCTGACATGCCACAATCAATACCATACATCCATTCCAAAGAAACTAATCAATCCCAACTTATCTAGCATAATTCACTTGATTGTGCATACCACACTCTTCCACACATGTGCCCCATCAATAATTTTCAGACTCCATTCATGCCTGCTTGAAGGGACAGTGCACAGTGTACACCTTATATCATAAAATCATACCATCTGCAATCTATTAGAACTAAAAACAGTTTTACCCACTGCAATACCCGTTGCAATGCAGGTTTACAAAGGTTGCAAATGCTAGGTAGAAGTCATGCAATACCTCCCCAAACAAGATAGAATGAAAATAAAAAACATTCCCAATTGTCTTACTTCTGAGACATTATCTACAATCATGTTCAAGTTCTACACTGTCCAAAGCCAAGGAGTGCTAAAGACTGGTGACAATTTTCTCTCAAACTGACCAACCTTTCTCTTTCTCAGATCAGGCCAAAAAAATCCATCAGTAATCAAAGCATTATCAGATGATATCAAAATTAGCTTAATGTAAATTCCAAGTTATAAGTCAGACTGGATGTTAAAGCCAGTTATGAAGGTATGCAGTTATGAAGGTATCTTCAAAATTATCTGGATTTTGTCAGCTCTAGTTGGTTATTAGGGCTTTAGGGGGCATCGACTACATCGGTCATGTAGCGCCAATTTTTTTTGTCAGCTCTAAGTGACAGTTAAGCAGCAACAGGTCTTCAGTCAAAGGGTTGTTGATCAGTGGAATGAGCTACCTGCTGATGTTGTGGGGAGTTCCTCATTGAAAGTATTTAAAAGTAGGGTGGACAATTTTTTTAGACAGGAAAATCTTGTTTTTGAGTTCTAGTTTGTGATGGATGGGGTGAGTAAGTAGGTGTTATGTTAACTTACTTATGTTAATATGTCACTTACTTATGTTAAGTAAGTGTGTATGGCACAGACCCCTTTAAGCAGGCATGGATGCAGTTTGAAAATTATTGATAAGGCATTCAATCCACATGTGTTAAGAAAGATCAGGGAAATAGGACTGGATAGCTAGGGTAGATAGGCATGATAGGTGTGTGGGATATTAGAGGACTGGTTTCTTCAGAATGTGGGATGGTTGGGGTGGGTCTTTTTACCAGGCTTATGGTATCTTCCATTTACAGACTTAACTGGATGGCCCTTGGGTCTCTTATTAAGTCTAAACTATTTACAACTTTATATAGGGTGTACTTAGCAATGGATTCAGCACCTTCCTTCAGGATGTGATACTGATGAGATTGTCTATGGTAGCACAATGGGTATGATGGGAGGAGTTTGTAATTGTTGAGTGTGTTATGCAATAGGAAGTGAATGGTGCTAGATAGGCTGGGAATATATAGCTCCATAGGTACTTGAAATAAAGGATTGCTTAGGGTGAGAGTATGTACATTTATAGTACCTTTTCTAGATAGGCCCCAGATGGGCCCCTATGGCTCTTATTAAGCCTTAACATTTTATGACTTTATGACTTAAGTGGCTAGTTTATTTTGTTTACTCAAACTGTGACTTGGCACTTCTTGCTATCTCAGCTAGTCTCAAACCAAGAAATGCAGAATCAGTTACAGTACTTATATAGTTGGAACAGCCAGGTGTGCATGTGGCTGCATATTGCATGAAGTGCATCCAGTGTTCTGTTGTATTCTGTAATCCTCAATGGCAAGATGATTTTTTTAGTTATTGAAAACTGAGGATATTTTCCTTCAAGCTTGTGCTGCCAGAATCTCAGCTTGCACCTTGCAGTGAACCTTGAGCACTTTACAACAGATCATAAATAGCATCATAGAAAACAGCATCATCAGAAAACAGCACAACCTAACTTTCAAATGAGAACAACCAGAGGATAATTTGCCACAATTAAATTTTTCAGATGTCAAAAACAGTGACAGGCCTATTTTTTTAACCCTGTGTGCATCACCTACATGCTGCTTACCAGCTCACATATTAACTTTAGCTCCAGTCTTGGGAATGTGCACCCAAAATATAAGCTCAAGGTTGGTGAATATTACTTCAGGCCAATATGGCATTTGAAGAAAAAATCATGTAGAAGCATGTTTACAAACACGACTAACTTGATGTGACCATTAATTTCTGCTGCAAATGAGATTCCAGTTTTCTAAAGTCTTTCAAAGTTAAATTGTGCTTCAAGGAAACCTTTGAATCATTGGATTTTGTTTTCCAATACAATGTTTATGGACATGGTTAACCTGATGTGACTGCTAATTTCCTGTACAAATGCTTAGTTTTCAGTTGGAAGGCAACATAACACCAAAGAGGCTTTGGTTGGTTATTTGGGCTTAGGGGCGCATCGACTGAGATGGTCATACAGCGCCCATAAAAAGAGACTTCAAGTTAAGCAGCATAATCATACAAAATAATTCAGACAACTGAAACAACCCAATCTAACCTACCATGGAATAAAATAAATGTGAATAAAATTGAAATCTTACACTATTATCCTAAGTCTTTAGATTGTAAGAAACCTAACCAAACACACCATGCATAACACAGTTGAATCTGTTGGAAGAAAAAATCACCAAACTTCACTGCAGCTTTTGTTGCACAAGTTATTAGCATCCTGTAAAAAAATGTCAGTGTAATTGCACAAAAAATATCAGGTCACTTCTTTCCATTTATTTTTCTTCAGCTGACTGCCCTCGGATGCCTGAAAAACAGCTCAAATTGACTTTGGTTGATCTGTGCACAAAAAATATATCCCACTGCATGGTCAGAAACTTTGTTTTCCATAAGAGAAAGGTTGATTGTTTACAAATACCACTATATTTTTATTATTTACACACCAAGCATGATGTGGGAGATGTGCAAAGGAAGGTGTTCCAGAAATAAAACATGTTGGGATACTTGGATATACTTGGATATAGATACTCATTCCCTACCACTTATGCTAAGGTGGTAAATGACAACACCAATCACTCATTAGTCATTCCCCTTCCCAATATCTGAAAGAAGCTGAAACTACCTACGTTGATGTGTGGGTACCTATAGGCAGGGTGCATTGCCACAAATTTAGGAAATTTAGCATTGTCCACATGGTGTTGACCAGAAGAATATATAAAAAATACATTGGTGGCATCCGGTCCCAATAAATTCAGACGTTCCACCACACCAACCTTTGCCTATATCCATAGGTCTTGTTTCTATATTTCTGAAGGGAAAGTGCCCCATCAATGCTGGCTTTGCTCTCAGATGATTTCAGCTCTCAATTTTGGACCCCATGGAGATTGCCGTCCAACCATATCGGTCCGACTATTGGCTTCATGCATGGTGCCTCCACCCAGTATTTTTTAAAATCAGAATCAACACTCCTGCCTACATACCTAATTTATATAAATAAACTGAAAAGTTACCAAAGTGGGCAGCTTACCATAGCTTCAGCCATTTCTTGTTTACGTTCTGGGAGTGCTGAGTGATCGTCCTCCGCCTCGTAGTCGGCACAACGCGAGGTGATCACGCACAAAACTGAAAATACCAATATGGCGGCGGTTCGGAACCACGAAAATGGCGTTTCGTAACACAAATATTCCATCCATGATACACATGAGCCCACAATAAGCACAGGGATTATGTGTTTATGACGTCACGACTGTTGTGAGCTCAGTCATGCTGTGTTGCTATTGGCTGCCAATGTGCTGCCATCTTGCAATTTTTTTTCTGTTGTGTCCGAAAGCACAACAAGGTCGTGTTATTACGACCAGAAAATGAAAACACGATGGAAAGCACAGTGAGACTGTGCTGATGACACAACACTGCCATGCTTTCATCCTTGACACGCTCTCCTTGTGCTCATTTGTTTTCAGTGTACCCTTCTTTTGCGCCTTTGCTTTTGGGGGACATGTCTAATCTGAATTTCCCTCAAGTAAGATTTGAACTTCTCCCACATTTCCCAGGCATTTAAATTAAAAAAATATTCTTCCCATTTTATGGCACTTAAAGCCTATCTCATGGAGTCAAAGTCTGCCCTGTTAAAATTTGGAATCTTTGCCAAGTTATCCTTGATTGTCCCTGCTATTTGTACCTTAAATCTCACTATGTTATGGTCACTTCTTCCCAGAGTTTCTCCTACAGTCCAGTCTTGAAATAAATCACTTAAATCTGAGAAGACAAGGTCCAAGAATGAGCCCTGCCTGGTTGGTTCCATTACAAACTGGTGTAAGAACAAGTCCTCTTCAAGGCATTTCCTAAACAGTTTACATGATGGGGAGCCAACACCAACATTTTCATATCCTTTTAGATTAAAGTCACCAAGAATAAGGCATTTCCTCTGAAAGTTTCTACTGATTTCCTCACAAATCACCTTATCGAGCTCCAGTTGCTGAGAATGTGGCAAGGTTCCTGATCGATACAAAGCTCCAATCCTCAGTTTATTGCTGTTGCCTCTTCCCACAGCAACATCAAGCCAAATGGACTCCACAGACACATTTTTTACCCCATCTGCTACTTTCTGAGAACTGTATAAGCTATTCACATAGAGCATTACACCACCACCTTTCACTGCTGGACTCCTATTGCATGAAAAGATATTGTATCCCTGGATCTCATAGTCCTGCAAGTTATCCCAAAAATATCCCTCACTGACCCATGCCTCAGTAATGCAAACACAATCTGGTTTCTCCTCAGCAACATAACACCTGAACTCATCAAATTTGGATCGAATGCTCTGAGCATTAAGCATCATACACTTAAGAAAAGTTCCATAACCCTCTCTGGCTTTTTCATGTTGAGTAGCTCTATCATCTCTGGATGAGCTACCACTCTGCCCCCTTCATCTACTGCTACCCCTATTTGCTGACTGTGAGGTGTTTGCAAGACTTCTCTCTCTATCAGCTACATTCCCCCCATGACCTGCCTAGTTTCCTTGTTTCCTAATGAGAGCCTCCTCATACCTATTGCTGAGCAATTCAACTCCTCTCTTGCTCAAATGTAACCCATCTAATGCAAACATTTCAGTCCTCCCCCAGAAATCCCCCCACAAATCCAAGAACCCCACCCCAAGTTCCTTACAAATCTTGGCCACCCTGGTATTCAGCCCAATGGCCCTCGAGTACCACTCTATGCTTGCGTTAACCATAGGGAGGATGGATGTTACCATTCCTCGTTTCCTACTCACAGCTAACCTACCTATCAAATCCCTATACTCTTGTATTGTTTCCTCTGTTTTTGCTTTTCCTACATCATTTACACCAACCTGCACAATTACTGTTGTGCTCTCTCCACTACCCTTCATCACTCCTTCTATCCTATCACCAACATCCTTTACCTGGGCCCCTGGGTAGCAAACACGAGTCCGTTTGTTGGGGTTCCTGCTACAAAAAGTACGGTCCATGTACCTCACTCTTGAGTCCCCTATAACTAAAACTTCCCCCTCTCTATCATCAGCTGCCTGGTCGTTCCTACCTTCCTCCTTAGCAGCATTACTATCTCTCTCTTGCAGTACCTCAAATCTATTATTAGTTTCAATGCCTTTGTCAATTTTCCTTAAAGCTAGTCTCGTACTCTGGCGTCTAGCTACTTTCCACTCTCTACTATCATGGTCCATACTATCTCCACCCCTATCACTCCTAGACTCCTGCACCTGGCTTGACTGGCTGACATTTCCTATGGTGGGCCCTGCCACCAAACACTTCAGACGCTCCACCTCCCTTGCTAACATATCTACTTTCTTACTCAAGTCCCCAATGACTACCATACACTTACACTTCCCACAGTCACCTTGCATTTTTTTTTGTTTTAATAAATAAAGTTATCCAGACTCTCACCAGCTACAAACTCCAACTAAACCAAACACAAATTTTTTTTTTTAAACCCTAGATACCTTTGCAATTACACCAGTATATTGAAAATATACCTAGTGGTAATTTAAGCTCACTATTTTAGTCCTAAGCTCTATCTTAAACTTAAACACCAAAAAGACACTGACTTATTCTTCTACACTACAGAAACCTAAGCCACGAGACCGCGCCACCCGTCTACAAAGCGTTCACGTGGCTGATCGATAATTCTAGAAGCTACCTAGTGTAATTTAAGCTCACTATTTTAATCTTAAAGTCTATCTTAAACTTAAACACTAAGCGGACGCAGACTTATTCCTCTATGCTAACAGAAACCTAAGCCACGTGGCCGCTCCACCCGTCTACAAAGCGTCCACGTGGCCGATCGATAATTCTAGAAGCTACAAATCTGCTTGTTAAAAAGAAACTTATGAGATAAAACTATGCAAATATATGCACAGAAGTAATTGCTAAATACCTACCACCAGCTGCAAACTCCAACTAAACCAAACTAAACACTAATATAATCAAAAACCTAGATACCTATACAATAACACCAGGACAAGAAGATATACCTAGTGTAATTTAAGCACACTATTTTAGTCTTCAACTCTATTTTAAACTTAACCACCAAAAAAAAAACTTATTCCTCTGCACTACAGAAACCTAAGCCACGAGGCCGCGCCACCCATCTACAAAGCGTCCGCGTAGCCGATCGATAATTCTAGAAGCTACCTAGTGTAAGTTAAGCTCACTATTTTAATCTTCAACTAAAACACCAAGCAGACACAAACTTATTCCTCTATGCTAACAGAAACCTAAGCCACGTGGCCGCTCCACCCGTCTACAAACGTCCACGTGGCCGATCGATAATTATAGCAGCTTAGAATACCTCGGATAAGTCTAATATACTAAATTTAAACAATATAACCGCTCCTTCTTAACCTAGGCCTACAATAGAACAAATCCTCCCTCCACTAACCACCTGTGCCCAATCTTTTACTCACGGTTTTCCCTCGTCACGGGAGCGCAAAAACACGACCGGTCGCGACGAGGGCAGAGCGGTGACTCTTATATCTCTGCAGAAGCATTGGCAACAGTGAGCAATCGATGGACAAATTTCAAGTAGTTGATCATACCATCCAAATTGCATAGTAACAGTGCACCTAGTTTGCACTGTTGCACTGTTTGCACATACCCTTGCACCTAGTTTGCTTATGTTGCTACCTTGCTTATTTGGTTGTATTGCTTATTTTGCTGTGCTCAGTTGTGCTGTGATCATGCAGAGAATGATCTACACATTTATCTGTTGACCACCCCCAAGAAGGTTTGGTTGCCACCATGCATAGTACTGTTCTGTACCCATGACACATAAGAAAACATTGGGCTTTCCAAAATGCATGATTTTTTTTAAAAAGATACCCTAATCCAACCTAGGCTAATTTAGTCTGATCTACTCTAGCCTACTGATGGTGGATCACATCAAACCTACTGGTGTAGTGATGTTGGGTCGTGTAATATCATTACATGAGGAGTGATTTTAAATAGTGAAATAGGTACCTTGGTTTTTGTGATTCCCAAATAAATGGTAGGGGAAGAGGTTGCTAGGTCAGCTTCAACAAGTATAGTCCAATTGCTTTCTAATTTGTGCTGAGATATCAGTGCCATACTTTCTAATTATGGTAGTTGAGATGAAAATGATTTGTAATCAAACAAGGATGGTATTTTGCATTTAAACCCTCAACATCAGGAGTTTAGTGCATACTTCCTGACAAATTTTGAGCACTGTCACAGGGCAGTTAATTATCAAACATCATAGTAAATTTGTGCTTGAGGGAATTTTTTTCTTTGCAATTATTCCGAATATGACATTTATGAATGCAAATAAGATAATGTGACCATTGTGATCATTTCCTTTGCATGTACTCAGTTTCAGTTGGGAGGCAAAACAAAAAAACACCAAAAAAGTGGCTATGGGTTAACACGGGCCCTGGAGGGCCTCTGAAAATTACGCGCACTGGAGGGGGGGGCGGATTCCGCCCCCCCTAAGATCTCGGCTCCTAGTAAAGCTGGAGGAACGAAATTCGCAGGGTGGATGGGCACGGTAGTGAACTCCATTGTGTGCAATTTTGGTGACCTTAGGTCAATATCTTCAAGGTCAAATGAGGTCAGATGAGCAAAATTTTCCGGTCTTGCGTGGCTTGGCTTGTCATCGTTATGGATCGCTGTGATTGTGTTTAAATGCTCAAAAATGGGCATCAATGATGTTTTGGACATTACTAATGATGCAATGCAAATGCTAGACCCAACATTTGACCTCAGGTCACCTATATAGCACCACTTTATCAGGTCAGTTACCTGTTCCAGTTACCGGAACCGGCCGCCCTGCTCGACTGCTCCGTCGGGCAGCTCGGAGCAATCGGCTTCGTGAAGAAGGGAGTGAAGTACATGAATAAAGTATGGAAACGCAATGACAAACAGTATAAATGACAACCAGTAGTGCATTTATGGCAACATTCCAGTTGATCAAGTTTGGTTCCATTAACCTGTCATGAACTTGACCTGACTTGACCTTGGTGACCTAACATGACCTTGAAACTATACAGCATATCAATATGCATCAAACAAGTCGCTAGTGTTGCCTAGAACACTTCCCTTTTGTCAGTATACTGGAAGCGCATCAGCGCCAATTTTTGTGGTCTGGCGCTATAACATTTTTTTACTTTAGCGGCCCATAACTTGAACAAAATTTCGGCCGATTTCCATTTTTCTTACTTTAAACGACGCGCTGTTCATTTCTAAGCAGGTACACCGAAAATGGCGTATATCGACCGGTCAAATCTGCAGTTATTTGCGAAAAATCGGAGGGGTGGGCGGATTTCGCCCCCCCTCCAGTGCGCGTGTTAAGCATTACATAGCACACCAAGTGAGGTAAACTGTAACATAACATAACATAACCTAACCAAATCTCACCTTTATGAAAAAAAAACACAATTTGAACCAATTATTTATTTTCACTGTTTGAACTTAAAAGAACTGAATCCATCCTAAACAAACCTGGCCTAATTGGTATTATTGTGCTTTATTTAGGGTATTCACATGACAAATTGTATACACATTTTACCTCCATAAAGCAAGCATGTTTGTTAGTTGGTTGGGAAACTCAGCTAAGTAAGGATGGCTTGTCAGATAAAAAAGGGGCATATGCCATGCTATATTACCCAATTCAATGCCATATATTGGGTGTTATTTTGCTTGCCAACTGAAAAGTATGCACTTGCAGAGGAAATGAGTGGTCACATGTCAACTACATTCACAAACATTGCATTGGGAAAATTTGAGGAATTCAAAAATTACCTTGAAGCACAAATTTACTGCCTAATCTACCCCTATGCTTGCTTTATGGAGGTAAAATGTGTGCAAACTTTGCTCCTTGAATACCTTAAAGCACATTACTACCCACTATTCAACATACAAATGAGAAAAATGAAAGAATATCTTCTTTCTTGAGAGGATAATATTATGGATGCCAAACATCAAGAAACAGCTGTGTTACTAATCCTGACACTGCTCCATGGGTGGAGTTTCACCAACAGTTGGTGCTTCGGTGCCACATATGGAAGTGGCTGAACAAAACCCAGCTTTCACAAACTCAATATTGGTGCCTATAGAGATGCATGGAAAAGCACCACCTAAAATGTTTGCATGACATCAGAAAATTCAACTACTTAGGGCCTTACATATAATCATACATATCACAGCGAACTACCCGACTTGTCTATCAACAGCACATAATTACGCACCATTGCGCCCAAATGAGCCTTCTCAATCTTGCGGCCGCTGCGGTCGTGGGTACGGCGACCGCAGGAACCGCGACGGCCGCAGACTATGTGACGTCATCCTGCTCACTGCTGATTGGCCACGGCTAAGCTCCACCCCTTTAACCGCGAGAGCCGCAGCGACCGCATACACCCGCAAGCCCCGTGAACAGGGCCGAGGTGAACAGGGCCGCAAGCCCCGTGAACAGTCTTCCAGGTCGAGGCGCGGGAACGACCGGTAGAGTTTTGTCCTTCAATCAGCTGTTGGCGGTGGTATGGTTGTAGTGCTATTTGGCGCATATGTGCAAATCGGTGGCATTATCGGCCGATAATTCTTGCTCCGATCTTGCACGTGGCAGTGCCGATAACTTGCTGTTGTGAAAGCTCAATTAATCTTATTGTGCAGTGGCTATTGGAGGATGAATAAAGAATGCTGCAAGCTATGTTTTCTGATCCCGACTCCGACCGGGAAGCTGACGCACAGTGGATGGCGATGGCTTGTACTGCTGCAGGAGCTCAAAAGCCATTCCAGGGGCGGATCCAGACATTTTCAGGGGCGGTTGAGACAGGCACCCGTCTGGAAGAGTCATTTCCTCGGAGGGGCGCTGTTGCTGAAGTCCCTTGACGCTCTCGTTCAGAAGAATATTCATTAAGCGGGGGAAGGGGGCATACTGAATGAACGTCTTTTACTCTTAGAGGGGCAACTTGGGACGAAACACCGTTTAGCGAGGGGAACTCGAGTAGTACGGTGTACTCGGCGGACTACCGTTTTGAGCAGTGGTGTTGCTTTCTGTATTTTTGAGGGGCAAGTGCCACTTAATGTTGGTTTGCCCTACCCCAATAATTTGAACTGCTAACATTGGACCATAGGGAGTGTGCCCTCCAATCCATTTGGGCCTGGTCACTGCCTTCATATATCCCCCCCCCATTCATTTTCATAAATCTCAACACCCGTGCGTCAGAGGGAAGCCACCTTCCCATGTGGAGTGCACACGGAGCTCCTCCATCAGCCACTGATACATACATGGATGTAAACAAAAATAATGGATGCATACCAGCAAGCATGTCAAATGCATGCAAATTGGCATACATGACTGAACCTACAATTTGCTCATCAAATTTAAGACATCCAGCTCCGATTTCCACTTGTGCATTACATGCTCCCGAAGTGCACTGGCGACAAAGTTGGTGACACAAAATATGGGTGACTGCTCATATCCGTCACATATCCCATGTCTCTTGGATTTCTTCCAAAAAATATAGCTCTAAAATAAAGAAAGTGCGAATAATACAACCCAATGACTGTGCTCCTCGCCTAAGCCAGGTTAAAAATTATTTGATGCTGAACGCCACTGTTGCGGCACGTTTGTCGTATTCCTTCCTCAACCGCCGACCGGCCGGATTAGGTTTTTCTCATCCGGTTGAGGTTCGATGAGGGTAAACCAATTCCGGATGAGGCGCGGGTACGGCCGGTAGAGGAAATGAACGCTCAACCTATTCCGGATGAGGTCGTGGGAACAGACCCCCAATAATGTCGCCTAGATTTGATGATGTCATTGCCGAAGATTTGTTTGGAACGATTCTGGTTTTCCGATTAGGTTAGGTTAGGTTAGGTTATATTATGCTAGAATATATTTTATATATTATACTATGGTTTCTTAATATAAGTACGGTTAGGTTCGGTTAGGTTATGTTAGGTTAGGTTAGGTTAGGTTAGGTTGGTTTATGTTTTGTCTATGATTTATATATTCACATGTAATTTTTGAACTCTTGGTTCTAAGCAGAAGACTCAGCAGACAAACCAGACGCAGCCATGCACATTAGGGTGTCCCAATATGCTCATTTTTTTGAGTTGACAAAATACAATCGGGATAATTTTGTATCCATATAAGGAGAGCTGAAATCCAAAATTTCAGATTTTCATTTTCATTTTTGGCCGATTGCCGCCACTTTTACTGTACCGGTTGAAATCGTAGGTGGAATTTCCGAGGAAAATGGTTTTGGTCATAACTTTTTACTGGGAGGTGCTATTGGCATGATTTGTTCACTGTTGAAATAGTTTAGACAACTGTACTCGGCATGTGTGCATCTTGGGTGTTCCGAGTGTGCGCGTCTGTCGTGTGTAGCTTCCTCTCCCCCCGCGTCTTCACCTGGCCTAGCTCCTCATCTGTCATCTTGAAGACCTTACTGAGCAACTTCAGTTTGAGGAAGTAGATACACTTGCTCATCCAGCGAGCATGATGGTCAGGACCGGGCAGCTTGAACATGAACCCCTCCACCTCGCCTCCCAGGCTGACGACCACCAACTCCATAAACTCCTTGTAGTCGTCCCTGGGGAAGGTCTTCTTGTCCAACTGCTCCTTGGCCCAGATCAACACCTTCCCTGCAGCCTCCTGCAGTCCCGGTGGTGCAGAGGTGAAATCAGCCAGATCTAGGTCTCCGTAGTTGATCTCTAGATCCCTCCACTGGACCCTCAGGCGGCGGAACAGGGCGACTCCAGGATCCTTGGTGCTGCCCATAAAATGCTTCACTGCAGACCTCGGGTGAAGCTCCGTCACGTGTCTGCGGCAGGCCAGCCACAGGATGGGAGAGTCCAGCCAGACCTCCAGGTACCTGCAGGCCCCGGAATGCTCACCGCTATTTGAAGCTGTAGTGTCAAACACCATGCCCACCACCTGCTCCTTCACCCCCACTTGACCATGTACTCCTTCACTACCTCAAACTCGTCCACACCCTTGCCAGAGTTTTCCTCAGGGATGCCCAGTAACTTCCTTGTCTGCTCTGCCTCCACACCAGATAGGTAGACGCAGACACGCTTTGACTCAACACGCCCCCTCATTGTGAGAGTCTTCCCATCCCAGTGAACCACCACCTTCTCCGGACACTGGAAGCTGTCAAGGATGTCTTTAGCCTTCTCCACCCTGACCTCCTGTCCTCTTCTCCATGCCGTCGTCTTGCTGATGTTGGTGTCGTTGATATCAATTCTCAGGGCGTTGGCAACACTGGCTGCCACAACAGTGCGGTCTCTGACGGATATGTTGCGATCGTCACATGTCAGAGATATCTTCCCCATCACATCAAGCTTCTCTCTTTTTTCCTTCTTCTCCTGCACTACAAAGTTCTTGTCATTTTCATTTTCATCAATTTCATCTTCTTCTTTGTCGTCATCTATTTTCTCCATGGCTTCTTCACTTTTCTTCACTTTGGCTTCTTTAGTCTTCTCTTCCTTCAGTCGCCGCTCATCCCTCTTCTTCTGCCGTGTGTCCCATGACCCAGGGCATCCAATCTGCTCTCTGGTCATCTGGTTCCTCAGGTACTCTACCTCCTCCCTCCAATCCAGCATCCCAGAGTGCTGGATCATGTTCTCGGCCTCCAGCTTCCTGATGTCCAGCGGCAGGTCGAGGTCCAAGCACAGCTGCTCCTGTTTCTCAAGGAAGCTGCTCTTCACGGCTCTGTCCGGCCTCCTGCTCTCTCCCTCCAGACTTCTCCACCTCTTGTACAGCTCCACCACCTTTCCAGCCACGTGCTAGTCACTCTTGATCATTTTCAGCCTGTCATCAATCATCTTGTCATCCTCTCTTCCATAGTCTTTCCCCATGACTAGCTTGGGTCCAAAGTGATGCATCCAGACGGCCTTCACTTCATCTGTCACCATCTTACTTGCCTCTTTGAGGCTGTGATCAGTCTCCAACAAGGAGAGGAGGCGACCCAGTACAGCTCCAGACTTGGGCAACTTGGAGTTTTCCAAGGAGGTGGGCGCCTTCCCAAGGATGTAGTAGGAGTGTCGGCTGGAGGTGCTGCTGAGATCCTTCTGACGAGGTGTGGTGGCCGGAGTCGGAGTTTTCATCTTAAGAGGAGGTTTTGAGGTGCTGGGTGAGGTGGTGCAACGCCTGGCAGTCTCTGGAGATGCCACACCCTCAGTCAAGATCTCCAGTTGACTTCTGCCCTTACCCTTGGGCCTTCCTCTCTTCTTCCCCTTATCCCCATCCTCCTTACTACCCTCACCAGCAGGATCCATCACCTGAAATGAAAAAAGGATCAGCACCTGATGAAAAAATCATGACAATAGCACATACCAGTAAAAAGTTACGACCAAAACTTTATTTCTCCCAAATTCCACCTTCTCTAATTTCAACCGGTACAGTAAAAGTGGCGGCAATCGGCCAAAAATGAAAATGAAAATCTGAAATTTTGGATTTCAGCTCTCCTTATATGGATACAAAATTCCCCCAATTGTATTTTGTCAACTCGAAAAAATGAGCATATCGGGACACCCTAATGCACATGATACCTGGGCACTAATACTAAAGGGACAACGGAATCTAGTAGATTTTCTAGTTCCAGCCCTAGTGCCGTAAGCAGGAATGTGCAAGCTTTCTAGTAGAATCTACCAGGATTTTGGTATATACGGCGACGTCACGTAAACATTCCAAATACGTTTTAAAACTTGGCTTAGATTCATCTGTGGCGCAGCGAAGACATCAGTGTTGTGGTTGGGCATACGGTGTTAATTGAAATATGAGGCTGATGAATATTGCTTGGATTCCTAGGTTATTGAAAATGCTCTTAAGTTTGATGCAGAATTTCTTCAGTTCATATGATACAATAACCCTCGACCTGTTATCGTTCATAACCCTTAAAGTTTCACGAATTGAAATTGAAACCATGGCTGGGTTTGCCAAATATGAATCTATGCTTAACGGTAAATTTATGTTTTAATGTGTTTCATGAATCCTTGGAATTTATAATTCCAATGCAATGTTTATGAAGGTGACTAAGATGATGGGATCACTCATTTTCTGTGCAAATGCTTACGTTTCAGGTTGTGAGCAAAATAACACCAAAAAAGGCTTCCATTTAGGTAGAATAACATAAAAATGAAAGTTTTAATAAATGCAGCATAACATAACCTAACCCATCCTAACCTTTTGATTGAAATATCCTCATTTCCAGCTATGATGCTTTTGTCAACTCAATTTGCTTGTGAATTACCATGCATAATTAATGCAATTTTTTTTACTGGAGTGTATATGCATTGGAGCAGTCTTTCTGCATGGTCACATCCTAGACTGTGAATCTTAACCCTTTGACTGCCACAGCCGGTCTGCCGAATTCCGTCTGTACTGCCGCAAGTGTGTAACTCCCGAGTCCCCGGCGGGCTGCCCATTGCCGTATCTCGAAAGAGTAATCACCTGCCACACCTCCCCTCCGGTCTGACATCTGATCCCCTCGCTCCGGCTCGGCGGTCGGAGGGTGCACGTTTTGTGGCGTGGCGGCTGTCGGTAGGACCACTTCCAGCAGGTTGCCTGCAGGTATGGCATTAACCGGCACGGCGCTTAGCGATCGAGCCCAGAACGGAGCTGCAAATTTCGGGAACTGTTGCAGATTGAAGCGAGATGCTTATTCTGAAAGTCTGATTTCCATGTTATTGATTTGCTAGATATCGAAGCTGAGGGATAGGCATGTACATTCGACTGACCCAGCTTTCCACAGTATCTGAATATAGTCATTGGAAAACGTGCCGAATGTACGGCGGCATTGGAATATGCTAAAATAGTAATGACCTGTACGCCGCATCACTTCGACCACTCCAACGGATATTGTGAGCCTTGAAAAAGGCTGGGTTGGAGTCGTGGGTCTTCTCACGACTCCAGTCGAGACATTTTCAAGGCTCACCACAATATATGTCTGAACAGGCGTGACGGCCATTACCATTCCAACGTATCTAAATATACTCTTAGGTATGACATATAACTCAAATAAACGCTCAAAGCATTCGCGCATTTTGAGGCATATATATCGACCCAACACACCAATTGGACAAGCATCTGTGTTGTCTGTATCGTACCGTACAGACTTGACTTGTACGGTACAGATAGGGCATGTATCGTATCTTGTGGGTACAAGACGATTACGCAATGTGGACGACAGCTAGGGGGGATGGTTATGGGCTCGTCTTTCATTGCCTTTAGAACATTCGTTTTTCACACCCACGGACCGGTAACCATTACGAGATTGTCTACTCCGCGTAATGCCACAATATATGTTGGAATATAATGGTATATATGATCAGTGACGCAGCTAGGATCTTCTAAAATGGGTGCCGACCTAAAAATTGGCATGACAGAAAACGCTTTTGTCGCGCTCGGTGCGCAGAAAATTGTTTGTTTTACGCGGTGGGAATCTCCAAATTTCTTCCTTGATCTCATGTCTTTTTGGTTGCTAAGGGGCTAACAGCCCCTTGGCTGCGCTTCTGTATATGCAAATGCCACACCCTTAGTATTCGCTATTTATTCTTAGACCTGTGAACGTGTTAGAAAGTGCAAGCACGTGTGTATGCTCTAAGCCTGCCGTGTAATCAGGTCACCAAACCATTCGAAGGTAAATACTCGCACCCAACGATGCTCTGGGTTGCAAAATTTTATGTCCAGCAAATATTGCAAAGAATTAAACAAGTATATTTGAGTAGAAAAACGGTCATCCATTTGCATCCTCTTTGCGTTAAACCAATTTCCACCCGCCCACGCCCGAAGTCCAGCACTACCATTCATTGGGAATGTAAGCACGCCGAGGGAATACCGGGGATACCTCTTGTAATTAAGTACATCAGAACCATGGGGGGGAGGGCAGCGGGGAAAGTCGCCCCTTCCATGCCGTAATATTACGTTCCGTGCCTCAAAAGTTCGTGTCTGTGCACCCGAAAATCACACTGGGGTCCCCAAAAAATCGTGCCGGGTACTTGAAAATCACGATATGGGCCCCAAAAGAGCCGATATGGGCCCTGAAAAGCACGCTGAACCTTATAAATAGTCATGCCCGGACCTTGAAAATCACGCTAGGGACACGACAGGTCGTACCGGGCCCCAATAGTCTCATTGGGACCAAAACAAATGCCTGGGCAACGAAAAACAATCCGGACATGGATAGTCATCCTGGGGCCCAACAATTACGTCACCAAAACAAATGCCTGGGCAACGAAAAACAATCCGGACATGGATAGTCATCCTGGGGCCCAACAATTACGTCAAAAGACCCCAAAACGTGGACCTCCCAAAAGTGCCGAGGGCGCTAAAGCTCGCGCTAGGGATCCAAGCAAATGACGTCAGAGCCAAAGAATCACACTTGAACCCAAAAAAGTCGCGTCGCAGACCTTGAAAACCACATCCATACTAATGATTTTATTTCAAAAGGTCCGCTTTGAAAAATAGTTGTCGAAATCTGAGGACTTTTTAATGGAGGTAGGTGGACCCCTCCAAATCCGTTTGCCCCCGCCCCATGATGCAGATTCTACGTACGCCACTGATCCCCCAAAAATAATTTTCAAAAACATGGAACATGGGGTGCATTGCCAATGTGGGCAAGCCAACATTGAAGGTGCGAATTGTCCCCCACAGGCATGCAAAACAACACCCATGCCCCCATATAAAATGGGAGGAAAGATGTTTTAAATGCATTTTCTTCCTACCAACTTGTTTTCAGTGATTACAGCCTGTATGATTGAGCTTCCCAGGTTCAATACCTTCTCAACAACGTCATTTACAAAACGGTACACCATAGCGAAAACCATGCCCATGAGGGAATGGAATTTGAAGGGTTTGCATTATTTATGCATTATCATTGTTGCATTGTTGTATTGTCATTTATGCAATGTTGTTCAATGCTTGTTCTTGTCGTTAATTTATTCGCTGAGGATTTATCGTTTTATCTTGTGTGCAGGTGCCTTGCAGCCAGCACCAAATGTTATACAAATAAATATACCCCTGAGATGGCGATCAGAAAACCAATTCAATCCACTTCTCGTTATCATCTTCGCAAAAGTGTCGTCCTGGGACTGAGAAATGATCGTTTAAGCTTGCTTATGACATCAAGCTGATGGGAATGACTAACAGTAGTGATGAATCTAGCTATATTCAGTTAGACTTGGAGGACCTACAATTGTGTTGATCAATGGGATATATACTAAGATATGCTTAGCACCAATCCCGCCAGCTCGCTGCAATCTAGAGGCCAACGAGAAGATTCTTCTGGTCGAGAAAGCATTAAGACATTTGTTTGTTTTGGCACTTAGGTATTTATTCACATATTAATTATTTATACCCTGGTATGGCTCAGTTCCCAACAAACAAACAAACAAAAACTGCTATTGCATTTGGTGTAAATGAGGCGCCATGCCAAGAACAAACAAGACATGAAAATGAAATCATGTTTCCCATTCCCAACCCAATGCTAAGATATTTTTTTGTTAATCAACAATAGGAGGCCGAACACAATGGAGGCCTATTTGTGGTGGAGCAGGATGCCCGTTTTAACCTTACCCATCCTAGAAGAATTTCGTGGCGACGCCACTGCTTGTAACAAAGTCTATGATCTACCAATTGACGTTTTCGCCCCTCCTGTGAATAGTTATTTGCTTGTGTTTTAGTCACGTAAATACGGTATTCCGACACTCCCAGCATCAGTGTCAATGGTTACCAAACAGTAGACATCTGTGTACATTTCAGCTTGCGACAACATACGGCCGAGACGTAAAAAATGCCTTGCATGATTGCCATCCTGCCTAAATTCCTGGTGCAGCTTCTAGAGTCTGATGTGGAATATGCTGATGGTCGGTGTGTTGCATCTGACATTCTTTGGTGCTGACTGGCAACTGGACCCAGGCCCACTGGCCGTGTGACATTATTAGGAGCGTAATTAGTGGCGATTTGTGAGCAGTTAAAAGCGCAGTCATAAGCAGGCGCGAAACTAACCAACCGCAAACAAAGAGACCGCTAATGTATAACTATGAAATGCGTACGTGTACCCTGCGAGCTCAACAGCAAAGCCCTCAGTTTTCAACGATGGTGAAGAGGGGATGTGGAATCCGACACTAGCCAAGAAATGTAATTTACCGGTACGCAGTTCCCTGCTGATTGGCTTGACCTCACAGTGGATGGGAAAATAAACGGAGTTCGCACTTGGAAGGGGTTTCCTCATTTTGCTTTCGATATTGGTGGACGCAGATCCATGTACCAACGGTGCTTGTCGAGTCATGGCGAGCCAAATGGCACGTAAATCTTTAGTTTCGGAGAAAATCTGAAAAGAGCTGTATGCAGATTCTGATTCTGATTGGGATCCCAGGCATAGTGATGGCTTCCACTTCCGAAGACGCATCTGACAGCGATGAAGAACTGAGCGATCGTGCCGCTGATGCACTACCAGCAGGAACATGGTTTTAAAAGGGCAGCGGAGTACGTGGAGAGAATAACCCAATTGTCCAAATATTCATCGCTAGGGGCTCAAAAGTTACCATGGCCACACGAAGTGAGATTCTGAAAGCGTGCATTTATTCTACAATTCTTTTCACCTTTTGATGCTTAGTACGAAGTGCAAATGTGGTCCTTTTAATCGAAAAGCTTTTTGTATGCGCCTATCATGCGTTTTTGGCGCACTGACGCATGCCATTCCCCAACTATATGAGCTAAAGATCCTTGCCAAATTCGTTGAGTAAATGAGGATTTTTAACCCAATTTCATTTCAAGTGTAATGTTCGGTATGCTTTATAGTAAAAATGTATTAAAATGACGGACTATTTTTGTTTTTGCATAAGCATGTCTTGGAATTAGTGTACTGATGCACTCTGTTCCCCACGATTCCAGCTCAGGAGAGGATATTTGAAAATTGGCAGTTTGGCTATTCAAACCACTATGATGCTTTATCATCTTGTTTCAGGATGGAGAACACCACGAGCAAAGCGACCTACGATACGGACAAAGCGACTGACCAGTCCCTACAATCCCTGGAATAAGGGTTAAGCGCCTGGCATTGCAGGACATCTGTTCGATAACAAATTCTGACCCGGCCACGCAGTCGTCACTAGATGATACCCGTGCCAGTGCCGAGTCCCGGAGCGCTGCCCAAGTGGGGTAACGGATCGGCAAGTCCGTCGGGCGTGGCTCCTTTGGTGGAAACACCGTCGCAGAAGATCTGTCACCGGAAGCTCCATCAGTGAGAAACGATACACCTGAAGCCTGGTGAACACAAGACAGGGAGACCTCAACGGCGTCAATTCATCGGCGTACCTGGTGCGTGCATGTCTGCCAGATCGCTAAAAGTGTAAAACAGCTCATGGGCATTGTGTTCCCCCATGCAGTTTTGGCTCATGCTGATCGGAGAGACTAATTTGTATGCTGACCAGTACCTGGGTAGCGCGGACCTCACCCGCGCGCTCCAGAGCTGGCTTACTGGCTGTCCATGCGTTGTGGAAGATGAAAAATTCGTAGCGCTTTGGCTGCTCACTGGACTGGATAAAAACCGTGTCTGGATGACTACTGGTCCAACAACAAACTCGTCAAAATCCCGTTTTTAAAGAAGCTATGTCTCGCAACCGATTTTATATGATAGCTCGCTTTCGATTTCGCCGACAGCCACTCAAAACCCCGCAGATGCATCGAGACTGGCGCTGCAAAGTGCAGCCTCTGATTGATTTTTTTCTATTACCTTCAGAGCCCTGATGTACCCCATGCAGAGCCTGAGCGGATGAGGCGGTGGTGCCATGGAAAGGACGGCAA